>QEQW01000347.1:0-28345 GCA_004016085.1 Claviceps quebecensis
AGGTGTTTCTGCCTTGATCACTTCTTCACAAGCAGACGCCTCATCGTCTGACAGTGAGGACGGCACTGAGGCTATCGAGGAGATTATATGTCGACGTAAGTGTTTAAATGGGAGAATTGAGCTGGTAGTTTATTGACGGGTTATAGGACGAGGAGTTCAGCCACGGGACTTTGAATCTTCACCTCCTCTCCGCCCGTGAGCGTTATAAGACCGGCATGCATCCAGAAGCCATTTGTGCTGAAACATTGCACTATGCATCTGCCATTCCGCCTTATCCAATCTCCTCTGACAAAGGATCTGCGTATGTCATTGACACTACGCGAATAGACGAGGCAGATGTGAAAGAGCCTTGGAACGTTGAGATACAGTACCGTCCTCAGATACAGTACCGTCCTCAGATACAGTACCGTCCTCAAATACTGCACCAAAGTGCGATTGCATGTCATCTAAAACTGACATAGTGTGATGGATGGACTAATTCGTTTGGGATATAGTGTTATAGAGGAGTGACGGCAGGATCATCGGCAAGTGAATTTTGAGAACAATGTGTACATAGAAGAAGAAGAAAGAGGAGAAGAAGAACAGGCGACGCTGAGTTGGCAGATGGCCATCGTTCGTCGTCAGGTCTGCCCCATCTGTTCTGCAGGGACTGTTGCAACTTGCCAGAGATCCTTCAACGTTACGTTGTTAGCTTCTCGGGACGGGACAGGCACAGTCCTACGAGTGCTTTGTCCTTGTTGAGCATCAGGCCTTCTAGAAGTTACTAGTGATATGTATCATGCATGATGCAAAGAGGCATTTAAGCATGGTTATTGGTAGGACTTTAATAAGAAGGACGGCACAGGGGGGAGACCTTAACGTCCCCCCCAAGAACTACCTAATTCCACGTCCACTCTAATATGCAAATACTGTACATAGCACACTACTGAGCTTACCATGAATATCAAGTAGAAGATAGGTATGATGCCGCGAATTACCACCTCGATTTTGCAGCAACCCTAAACTACCCTTCCGTCGCTTTCTCAAGTTGAAAATGAAGTCTTCGTCATCTTCATTATCGCAGCCATATTTGCGCACCAGTGAAGCGCTGGCCCGCGCCGTAATTCGCGCGATTCCAGCTCATTCGAGCGTCTTGATAGCAACAATAGGGTCGTAATGCCATCGTCAACACTGCCCTCGCGAATCAGAACGGCAGTGGTACCGTAAGACAGACTGTTTCTGTTCCAATTTCACGCCGACAGCTATTGCGACGCCAACGACAGCAATCACAGCGCTGTCGTGGCCATACTCAACTCACCAACGGCGTCTACACGCCTCGCAGATGCCCATACCTGTCGCCACGTTGCAACAATGCCGAATCATATACAACAGCAGCAGTAAGCGTATGGGCAAGTATCTACTCTGCTGAATTGCAAGGCCTCGCAGCCAATTCTCGCGATTATCAACGTCAACAACGCCAGTTGCCAGCTTTTCCACCACCCCAAGGCTCAACCGCTCCAGCAGGTGTCGTTGCAGAGTCTGCAAAGCCGTTACCAGCCCCAGCCTCGTCCTTCAAGCAGTTACAGGCTGGTAAGGTCGGCAGCCGCGAAGTGCAGGATAGGTATGGCTCTGGGGCCAGTGATGGTGTGGACGAGCGTGGCTTCACGGCCGGCTCCGTGCTCGATAAGCAGCTTACACATGTCGCAATCGCTCTGTAGGAAGGCCAGGAAAATAGGAAACACGGGTGACGGAGCCGAAGGTGCTTTCCTCGAACATTTGCTGGAAGTCTCTGGCTCTTAGCAAGACTTCCTCCGAGCCCATTGATTTCCAGAGCAAGGTTGAGTCGGGGATCCTCAGACTCGCTTTCATGTCCAGGAGCGTTTTCGTGAGTCGCACATTCCCTATGAAGACGGCGAAATGTAGGGCAGTCGAGGTTCCGTACAAATCCCCGTTCAACGACTGGAATGTCTCCCATAATACTTCCCTTCTCTGAAACCCCGGATAGCATCGATCTGACCTCCCCACCGACGAGAAATCTCCAGCGTTCTGATCGCGGAGTCAATTGTCTGCTCGTCAACTGCATGGGCAACCATCGATTTGATCGATGCTCCTTGGCGTCCCTGATGTAAAGTTCCTGAGTAGCGGGACCATACCAAGCTTGGCAACTCTGGGCTAGGCGAGAAAGCGAATGCTGTTTGCTGATATAAGACATGATTTGGATCTTCATCTCTGGTCGGAGAAGGGCCATAGGGCACCTCGACTCGTCGGTATCCCGCTCCTGGGCCGTTAGACGCGCCTCACGAGCAGCCGAATCCATATTGGCGAGAATGGGTCGCCTTGTTGTTGGCTTAATGATAAGGTTTTGTCGGACATGAGGCCCGGGGGCACAAAATAATGTTCTCGCAGCAGACTCACTCGGCGTGGTACGGTCTTTGATACTCGAGACTTTTGTGCCGAAAAAACGCGGTCGCGTCGTAAAATCAAATATAGTGCAACGGACAGAGCGGTTACGGGTGACCGTCACGTCATGAGAAACAATGCTTTGGTCCATGTACTCCGCATGCTTGCGTTACAGCAACTACCTATGTATCATGATTGCCTCCATCTTTTCAGAAGTAGAGGACTATCTGTACCCTAGTGACCAGTGAGTCATCATTCAAGTTTCATATTTTACAATCCACGTGCGGTGTGTGACAGCGACTCTCATGGCTGTCTCCATATTTTCACAAATAAAGGACCAGCTTGGTATCTTGGTGACCATCTGTCCACCCAATCCCCTTACTACATACCATCCTTATCAGGAATCTATGCCTTTTGCTTCTTGGCAAATCCGACATCCACCTTGCCTACTGCCCAGGCCGCAGCATACACTGCCATCATACTACCAAAAACAATAAATGGCTTTCGCAACGTATCGAACGACGAAGTCTCGTATGAGATGATGATGTCTCGGTCTCTGAACTCATCCACCAAGTTGTGGGCCTTGATGGTGACAGATGTGCGGCCAATAGTGTCGAGATATGTTTTGTGCACACCGATCGAGGTCTCGGTGATGGCAGACTCTGGAACTCCGGTGTAGAACTTGACATTACTGCGCAATGTTAGGAAGAAGCTCTCGAGAAATGGAAAGGAGCACTGCTATGGAGGGCAGATCACGTACCGAGCGCCTTCGGGGAGGAGAACCCTAATGTTGATTTGCTCGTACTCAATTCCCTCAGCCTGTTTGGGCCCTTCCATAAACGGCACCTTGAGAACGTAGCCCCCAGTTGATGTTTTGCGCACCAAGTTGGCGGCGTCCGAGTTCCATCCAATGGTGAAGGGGTAGTTCCAGCCGCCATAGATAGGATAACGGGGCTTGAGCTCAAGCAAAGCATCCCGCCTGCCGCGTCTGAAACTGGACGTGGACACGTTTCCGATAACATCCGTGAAGTAAGGGTCAACACTGCTCGCGTGGAGGGGTACGCGAATGTCCTTCAGAGCCGTAGTGGCAGGGTTCATGTAGGCTGATTGAGCGAATTTGGCGCGGTTGAAAGGGGCTGACAGGTTCGCACCATGGTTGTGTAGGGCGTATCGCTCCTCAAAAGCCACGTTGCCGCCCCAGTGGCTGACCTCGATATCGCGCTCGAGCGTGGAAACATGGATGACGGGTTTGGTGAACTCGAATCGGACCTGGGCAGGTGATGTAGCACCAGCGGGTTTCTCGTCAAAGGGCCCATAGATCAGCTTGGCTCTCTGCTTCTGGGGCATCTCCTTCTTGCCCTCTGTGATCTTGGTAAAGTCGGGAATCGAAGAGGATGCGGCCTTAACCTCGGTCTTTTGCTTCAAAGTAATGTACGCTGATGGCGCGTAGATGGAGAAATCATGAACCAAGAATTGTTTGTCGTCCTGCGCAATGGTGGCAGGCAAAGGACGATAGGCCTTCAAGAAGTAGAAAGAAATGCCGAGTGTTTGTTGGTGGCCAGCCTGGAGAGGAGTTGGCAGGGTAATTCGAAAGTATTGGGTAGCACTGGGCAGGGTTAGCTAGCTTTCCCAACTGTCGTCTCTTCAGTTCAAAGGGGGGCAAAGACTGAAGAACAATATCTCGACGTACCTGTCTGGGTCGTACTCTGCGGGCTCGGAGATGAAGTTGTCAATGCTACCATCTTTGCGATCCTTGACCTCGAATCCACCGACGCGAGCTATTTGGTCTGAAGTGAAGGGCAGATAGTATTCGCTTTGGGGCTCTTTGGAGATATTTTCCACAACAACGTTCAATTGCTCCTTGACATAGTTCTTTTCCAAGGAAATGACATGGACTAGATTGGCATTCTTAAACACCTGCGGCGGCTTGAACTGCCCCGACAGCGTGTCCTTCGAGGTAGCGGCGGCGATGGCACTGGCAACAAGGGTCAAAACAACGGAAGCAAGTGAAACGGGCTTCATATTGACCAAGGGACTCGACTGGCGCTCATTGATTGCGCGCGCCTGTGATGCGGATCAGAGGTCCAAGGAGACAGAAAGGCGATATCACTGATGAGCTTGAACGGCTTGCTTGAATGCACCGAGTCGTCAGGCTACGTAGCCCACAACAGCTACCTTGTACCAGGTACCTATGTATGTACCTATGTACATAGCATTGAGCAAGCAGCAAAGCTCGAGTGGGGCGCGGAGAAGTGACCATTTGGCGTGATCGGGGATTTGTTATTCCGGGCACGGGTACGCCTCGGGTTTTGCATCTCACTCCGTGGGCTGACAATGTGCCAAGCGACGGAAAGCGCGGAAGCCATTGACACCGGAGTATACGTGTGAATCTGCGAATGTGTCTTGTTCCCCGAACGAGAAGGATCCCGGTGAATGCGAGATGCTCATTGCGCCCTGTCTCTCTGGACTTGTGTTCCGTTTCACTTGCCTCCAACGACTTGGACGAAGCCGGTGAAACCTGGCGTTTCTGAGTTGGCGATTGAGAATCAAAAATGTTGGCTTGTTCCACAAGACCACAACATATCAGGGTCCCAGACTCCAGTACCGTACTGGACTCATCAGATTCAGGGCCCAGGCGGCGCCCCGCGTAATTACTGGGGACTGCCACTGAAAGATGGTGGGGATCCCTGTGTCTCAGGCTCTCAGCGGGTCGCCCAGCGGCTGCTCAACCAAAAATCAGCTCCTCCTCAGCTCCCTCAGCTCCCTCAGTTCCCTCGCGGTGAGCGGTCTCCGGCCGTTGGAATTCGCATCCACCACAGGATCGGCTCTTTTTCTCTCGCTCTTCACCCTCAACACCATCATACGTAGCCGCAATATCTGTGCCTCGCACTCTTACACTGGCTTCGTTCGTCCTTTGATCTCTCTTTTCTAACCCCTGTCGGCTTCTCCCCGCTCCAAGGCAGCTTTGTATTCGAATTGAGCTCGTGCTCCAGCTACCCCTCCACCCCGCCGTTGTCACACCTCCAAGATGGTTGGTCTTGGGCCACGTCCGCCTCCCTCTAGGAAGGGTACGTATGGATGGCCTTGGGTTGTCCTTGATTTTCAGTCATTTTCTTGCGCGGGAGCCACCTATTTATTGTCCGAGCTTGTTCGCCGACCTGTCTTTATTGCTCTGTACGACCACTTGCGACGCGACATCATACATACGTAGTCAGCCCTCGGTGGCTCGACATTGTGACGCAATTTCCTCCAATGAATTGTGGTTCCGGATGATGGCCATCATAGCTCATATCCAAGCGTTCTGTTGCTCTGAATCACAGTCATGACCGTGTACGAGGGGACGTGATTTGTTTTGGTGCCACCATCCAAGATGATTTTCCCATAACTTCTTCTCCTTGTCCACTTCGATGCTAGAGAGCCAAGCCGTTCATTATCTATTCTACCACTTGTCAAGAAGCATTTCGGTTTCTATTTGATCAGCGCATTTACAGTCAACATGGCTGACCATGCTACACTGGCAGGTTCGAAGACGGACTTTCCTCAGGACTTGCTTAACCAGGTCAAGAAGCTCGAGGATCTCTTCACTGTTGATACACAGACCCTGAAGAAGATAACGGACCACTTCGTATCTGAACTCGCCAAAGGTATGGCTTCCGAATCGTGCCGCGCCAATGTACATTCATGTCTAATCAAAAATCTGTAGGCTTGAGCGTCGAAGGCGGAAGCATTGTGAGTTCACACGAGCCCGGCAAGTTTGATTCGAAACCCGATTAACACGATCTGCAGCCCATGAACCCAACTTGGGTCATGTCCTTTCCCGATGGCCACGAGACCGGCACATTTCTCGCTCTTGACATGGGCGGAACCAACCTACGTGTTTGCCAGATTACCTTGACCGAACAAAAGTCCGAGTTCGACATTTTGCAGTCAAAGTATCGCATGCCGGAGGAACTCAAGACGGGCAACTCGGACGAGCTTTGGGAATATATTGCCGACTGTCTGCAGCAGTTTGTTGAGACGCACCATGGCGATGGCGGAAAACTCAACACTCTTCCCCTCGGATTCACCTTTTCATACCCGGCCACCCAGAACTACATAGACGAAGGCATTCTTCAGCGATGGACCAAGGGTTTCGATATTGCTGGCGTGGAGGGCCAGAATGTAGTCCCCATGCTGAACTCGGCTCTCAAGAAGAAGGTATGCGCTTCACGCGAGGTTGATGTCTAGGCCGAAAGATGGCAGTTAAACTAATCATTCTGCGCCGCTAGGGTGTGCCCATCACATTGACGGCCTTGATCAACGACACGACGGGAACCATGATTGCGTCGGCCTATACCGACCCCAAGATGAAGATAGGATGCATTTTCGGCACAGGATGTAACGCTGCTTACATGGAGGATGTCGGCTCCATCCCCAAATTGGCACACATGAAGCTGGCGCCCGAGACACCCATGGCGATCAACTGTGAATGGGGAGCTTTTGATAACGAGCACAAAGTTCTTCCCCGAACAGAGTTCGACAAGGTTATTGACCGGGACTCTCCTCGACCTGGCCAGCAGGCCTTTGAGAAGATGATTGCGGGTCTGTACCTGGGAGAGATCTTCCGTCTTGTTCTGGTAGACCTCCACGAAAACGGCAACCACATCTTTGCCAACCAGGACATTTCCCTCCTGCGGAAAGCTTACTCACTGGACTCCTCTTTTCTCTCTGCCATCGAAGAGTATGTTTCCTCTTTTGTCTCGCCATTCCAAATTCCGCATTGACCGGTCTGACTAACATGGTTTTGTGTGTAGGGACCCTTACGAGAACTTGCAAGAAACCCATGACTTGTTCGTCTCCAGACTGAACATTGTTACCACTCGCCCCGAGTGTGAATTGATCCGACGGCTTGCTGAGCTTATCGGAACTCGAGCTGCGCGCCTGTCCGCCTGCGGTGTGGCTGCCATCTGCAAGAAGAAGAACTACGAGTCGTGTCACGTTGGCGCAGACGGCTCCGTCTTCAACAAGTACCCTCACTTCAAGGCGCGGGGTGCTCAGGCTCTAAGGGAGATTCTTGACTGGCCGGCTAAGTCGAACCCCAAGGAAGAAGACCCCGTCGAGATCCTTGCTGCCGAGGATGGTAGCGGTGTGGGTGCTGCTCTCATCGCCGCACTGACTTTGAAGAGAGTCCAGGCAGGGAATTTTGCTGGTATTCTGCACCCTGAGAATTTCAAGTAAGGGCCACATAGGTCTTGTCTGCTACTTGCACCAATGGGATCATCCAGGGACACTGCACAAGGGGGTACTGCCGCGTATTATAGACTCGCTCATGGTGTAGGTAGCGCAGGGAAAATATAGTCGTGTGCTGCTGCGTGCGCTGCTGATCTCTCCATTATCGAAGACATACCGCGTTGCATCAGATATGCCTCCTTAAATAATGCAATCTCGTGACAGGTCGCTGGAATATAACGTCACCGAGACTCTTGGTGTTCCAACGTCCGCTGCAGTAAATGATTCCCCCATCTTTTCCTCTATTCAAACGCCTTTCAGTCTTGTCCTTATGCGCTTCATCACATGTATGCTGTTCACGTAGGTCAGCCAATACTCAACTTCGCACCAAGTGGTATAATACTCGATAAAGAAACGATTTCACCAACCAAGATTGGGGAATCTCACCTAAAAGATGAGGGCGCCCGACTAAGCTAACAAAACACGATTTGACACATAAAGTTCAAGAGCCATTCACTACCACCGAAGAGCTTCAAGAGAAATGCGCTCCTCATGTTTCTACGGAGACAATCGCGAGATACTTCAAGGCAGGGGGAGTGATGCATCGCCGAAGACCATGCCCAATGAAAAGCTCCAATCCGCGCTCTCAAGTATAGTGAGCAGCCGCTTGCGTGGTTTCGTCGTGTTTGAAGGACAGAACGAAAGTGTGAGAGTACAAAGCAGGATTTACGTGATGCTGCAAAGGGGGATGGATGCTGCCTTACAAAAGCTGCCTGTGGTGCATATTGTGAGGTGCACTGCGAAGCATATTGTGAGGCCTGGAAAGCCTCTACGTTACCTGCAGGCGTCGAGATTGCTGATTGAATCTCTGAAAATGGTGTTTGCGTATCAGAACTTTCTTGGCGTTTTCCTCTTGTCATCCGCCATGTTGTGACAATGTACCTAACCTAATACCTCATAATTCTGTTTTGGGCTTGGCGAAGCTATAGCCTACGCGAGGTCTGAGCAGGTCTCGGATGGAAAAAGTACCTAATCTATGTATGTATGTATGTATGTATAATGTGTGTACATAGAGTCATAAGAAGAGGCTGGAGGTATGTATGCAAAACACGTCTAAGCTCGATCGTTCATTCAGTGTTTGACGTCTCGAAAAAAGGCCAGGACGATTCAACTGTCTGTCAACGAGAGCACTCCAGCTTGCGGCAACGATGCTGTACTCGATCTTTCTCAGATTATCTTTCATTCCATCAAAGATCTACTCACTTGTTTGTTCTTGGCTGCAACGACTCAATTTAACTCGTCCTCATCATGTCCAGAGGCCAGCACAAAGATACGGTGGCGGCATGAATGCCGAATTGCTTGAGCGGTACGAACCAGGTGGCTACCATCCCGTCGCGTTAGGTGATGTCCTGAAGGGCGGAAGATATAAAATTCTCTATAAGCTAGGATGGGGTACCTAGCTATGCCACCACCTGGGCCGCAAAAGATCAGAAGTATGCCTATTTCCACGACGAAGACTATGTATCAATAGAGAACGGTGTTTTTTTCTAATTCGATGATAAGGGACGATCGCTATCTTGCACTGAAAATTATGATATCTCAAGTTGAGGAGAGCCGCGAGCTCAAGATGTTGCGAGCACCGTCTGCTCTACCCAAACATCATCCCGGGTCGTCATATGTTAACCAAATGTTGGACCATGTCACTCTTGTCGGTCCTAATGGCACCCACACCTGTCTGGTCCTGGAACTCGTAGGACCAAATGTTGCAGAATTCGTTGAACACTACGGCTTATACCGCAGGCTTCCTGCCAAGCTTGCGAAACTGTTCGCTAGACAGACGCTGCAAGGGCTCGATTTCCTCGCTGCCAACGATATTGGGCACGGAGGTAAGACCGTAAGGCCTGTACACCACACCTCAGCCACTTTTCTAACATATTGACTCGGCCGATAGATTTACACACTCGAAACCTCGCTATCGTCGTGCCCGGTCTTGATGCTCTCAACGAAGAAGATTTTATTGCCAGGCTGGGGGAGCGCGTGACAGGCGCGGTGACCAAATTAGATGACGGACCTTGGGCGCCCAAGTTCCCAACGTACCAACTCAGATGATTCAAACCTGCGATCTTCCAGGAACAAGATATTATGGCGGCGCCATGCCCATCAATCAAGATCATTGACTTCGGCGAGGCCTTCTTTAGCGACGATCCGCCCAGTACGCTGAATACCCCACTGGTTCCACGAGCACCGGAGATCTTTTTTGGGGATCCTCTGGATCGTTGAGTGGATCTATGGAGTGCCGGCTGTCTGGTAAGCACTCATCCAATATTTCCCCTTCAAACTTCAAAGTCCAAACTTCAGTGGTCCACCTAACGATAGTAGATTTTTGAAATGGTGGGTGGGAGCACACCGGTGTACGGTTGGAATTCTCCTACTCTTGTTAGAGATATGGTTGCGACCATCTCGGAAGAGCTACCATCGAGATGGCAGGCGAAATGGAGTGCCATGCAACAAGATCAGACGTGGCAGAATGAATGGAGTGCCATGCAACAAGATGAGCTTCAAAAGGACGTGGGCCAGACGCTTCAAAAACAGCTTGAAAAGACTTACTTCCACGATGATGATGATGATGAAGAATATGTGGAGTTCACGATGAAGGAAATTGGTTGTATAGCCAAAGTAATTACTGGCATGTTAAGGTTTGAACCATCTCTCCGAGCCACGCCCAGCGAAAGTCTTGCCCAAGATTGGTTCCAATGAGGGACATCCGGCGGCTACACTGAGCCGAGACTCTTGGTGTCCCAACTTCAGCTGCAGTATATAAATGGTTCTCCTTCTTTTCCTCTTTCCAAGCGCCTTCCATTCTTGTCCTTACACGATTCATCTCATGAATCTGCACACTGGCAACTTGTATGCTGTTCACGTATGTCAGTCAATGTTCAAACTCGCACCAAGCGCATACATAACAGTCAAAAGAAGAAGACTTACTCTCCAAGGTCCAATACCTCCTCCGCACCCCCTCCCACTCCCCCTTCCCCTCCTCCGCCAACCCCGTCATATCCACTGCAATATCCTCCCAGTCAACATCAAAGCCCGCCTCCGCGGCATGCATCTCCACCACTTTCGTATACACATCATAACACACCTGCCGATCCGCACCCAGCCCATTAAAAAAGCTAAATGCGCCCTCATAGTCCAACAGATCCGGTACATACTCCATCAAAAACATCTTTAGTTCCCCATAGTCCTCCCCAAAGGTATCAAAGTAAATCGCATCGTACGTCTCTCCCTGCGCGACCAGCCCCGGCACCACATCTTGCCACTTCCCCGGCAAGATCTTATAGGCACCTGGCTGAGGAGCCTTCGCTTCCCATGTAGGTCCGAATGCAGAATCAGGCTTCGAGGCATGTTCCAGAACAGACGGGTGCGCCTCGATAATGTGATGTTTCGAGGGCTTCGTATCCGCAAAGAGCCCGTCGATGATGCCCATCCCGAAACCTAGGTTGAGGATACGTTTCCCGGGGGTGAGGTTCGGGGCCAGAAGAGCGGAAACGGATCTGCGCATGATGTCTGTTTCCCAGGACATCATCACGCCGTTGAGATTGGAGTCGAGGAGCTTGGAGGGGGTGTATTGGAGAGAAGATTGGAGGTACGCCGCGGTATTTACGCCATCGTTCTCGGCGAGGGCTTCTTCTGTAGCTGCACCTCCCTCAGGCTTCGCCTCCTCGGCCTCGGCCTCCTCAACATCGATTTCCATATCCTCTGCAGCAGGCGCAGCGGCCTCGTCTTCTTCCTTTTCACCGCCTGATTCCAGCGAGAGGGTGGTGCTGCTTTCCATGAGTGCGAAGAGAAGCTCAGCGCGGACGCCGGCGTCGACACATATTTCGTAGAGGCTCTTCCGGCCTAGGCGGAGGGCGACACACCCGGGGGTTTCATTGTTGAAGTCTGTGTCGTTCCATATCGCGCCGGCGAGGAAGAGTTCGTGCAGAATCTGCTTTGCCTTTTCGACGCAGGGTTCCTCGGGGGTGTGCTTGGCGTCTTCTGAGCTAGCTGCGTAAGCAGGATCCGCTGGGCCGCATGCCCGGATCGTGGCGTGAAGGGGGGTTTCGCCGGTTCTTGGGTCCTGGGTGCTGGCGTTACCCTGGATGTCGAGAAGCTTCTTGAGTTCGGAGAGGTCGTGTTCCCATGCGTGGTAGAGGACGTCGCGGATGTCTTGGGGACAGTCGGGGGAGATTCGTGAGGGCATGGAATCGTCCATGGTGGGGGGCATGATTATCTGCAGGGAAGTTTAGAGGGCGAGCGGACAGTAGTTGATGTCCTTCGGTGAGATTGGGTGAGATTTTGGTGAGAAAAGCTGGTTTTATCGATTCGACCTGTCTGTTGGCTTCTTTCAAGAAAAGAAAAAGTTGAAGCTTCACATCACCCCACCTCGTCTGCTCAGTGCTCATGATTTGTAGAGAATCGTAGTGGACCCCACTGCGATAAGTTGATAACTCTAGGTACAAGTACAAAGTCCGCGACAGCTGGGGCAGTTAGCGCTTGATGATGTTTCGTTCATGTTTCTTCCGTGTTTTCCTGGGGGAAGGCTCCGTCGTTATCGCCACGTGTCGGTATGTATAAACCTAGAGGCTTGAAGTCTGAAGACATGGAAGAATGCGTCTAGTCATTCGCATCAAACTACATACATACACAATGATCGAGTTCCGTACACATTGCGTAAGTTACCCAACTGTGTTCAAGACACAACGGTTCTCGCGGGACTCGGGAGAACGTCGTTGCAAGTTGAGCGACGAGTCACGAGACGACGAATGTGGGGCCGTGGCGTGCTCTCAATGAGACCCCCCATTCGTCTGGTGCATTGTTATCGGCCGGACACATGGCGTTTGGCCCGCGGCAATCCGCTGCTTACGGAGATACTTTACGGAGTACTTGCACGTTGCCGCCGCTGAAAGCATGATTCGCCAATGCCTGCATGTCTTAGGTCATGTCAAGGGCTCAAGTCCATTCTTCGAGCGTCTTTATTTCCGCGACTTCTCGTTCGTTGTCTGCGCTGCAAGTCCGTCGTTCCATTGCCCTGCACGACACTGCGGCTCGCTCGCATGAGTTGGTGGAGGTAAGTGAGAGAGCATTCTACCCATCTCCCTCTCCCCAACTCTCCGACGTCTCCGTGCCGCGGCTCCATCTACTGCTTCACTTTCTTACACCCCATGCCTCTCGTGTTCGCCCATGCTGATCGTCAAAGATTTTCAAGAACAGGACAGCTCTTGGGAGTTATTATCAAGCCGACGTAGATTTCGGGCCAAGCCTGGCGTATTCGTCATGAAGTTTGGCGAGCAGCTACGGTCGAGCGTCATCCGCGAATATCAGTGGTACTACATTGATTACAACGGTCTCAAGGACGACCTGAAACGAGTCGGAAGCCCGGCCAATCCCGACGATGCTGCAGGAAAAGACTGGACCGAGGAGGATGAAATCCGATTCGTCGGCAAGCTCGAAGCTGAGCTCGAGAAGGTGCATACCAAGCAGCAGGTGAAAGCGATGGAGATTTCGAGACGAATTGCTGTCAGCGAGCACGAAGTCAAGGATGTGGTGAAGCGACTGAGCGAGCGCGGTCTCAACGAAGAAGGGCCCAGCGAAGAGGAGTTCATGCTGCTGGAGGAGGATCTGAGTGACATTATCGCCGATGTGCATGATCTGGCCAAGTTCGTGCAGGTGAACTACACTGGCTTCTACAAGATCATCAAGAAGCATGATGTAAGCCACCCCTGTGAACTGGGCAAGTCAATTGCTCTTTTGACGGCGTCTTTCCTTGTCAATTGCGGTAGAAACTGACCAATGTTAACAGAAAATGACGGGCTGGCATCTTCGCCCTGTTTTCGATACTCGTCTCAAAGCAAAGCCATTTTACAAGGAGAACTACGATGCTTCCGTGATCAAGCTGTCAAAGCTTTACGATCTCGTCCGTACCCGTGGTAATCCCGTCAAAGGCGACAGTGCTGCCGGAGGTGGCCAGGCGAACTTCGTCCGGCAAACGACCAAGTACTGGGTCCATCCCGACAACGTTACCGAGCTCAAGCTCATCATTTTGAAGCATCTTCCAGTCCTTGTCTTCAATGCCAGCAAAGAGTTCGAACAGCAAGACTCGGCCATCACATCCATCTACTACGACAATCCGGATACCTGGGATCTGTACGAGGGCCGCTTGAAAAAGACCGAAGGCGCCGAAGCCATCCGACTTCGGTGGTACGGAGGCATGCAGACAGAAACGATTTTTGTAGAACGGAAGACCCACCGAGAAGACTGGACGGGCGAGAAATCCGTCAAGGCGCGCTTCTCCCTCAAGGAGAAGAACGTGAATGCCTACATGAAGGGCGAACTGCTCCCTACCGCTATTTTCGAAAAGGCCCGCAAGGAGGGCAAGAAGTCAGAAAAGGCCATCGCGGAAGACGAGCGACTGGCCTCGGAGATTCAGTGGTCCGTTCTCAAGAGGGGCTACAAGCCCGTGTGTCGCTCGTTTTACAACCGAACTGCCTTCCAGCTCCCAGCAGATGCGCGGGTGCGAATCTCCCTGGACACAGAGCTCACCATGGTACGGGAGGATAACCTCGACGGCCGTTCGCGATCTGGTGCCAACTGGAGGCGCACAGATATTGGTATCGATTGGCCATTCTCACAATTGCCTTCCGAGGATGTAGTCCGGTTTCCGTATGCCGTTCTTGAAGTGAAGCTGCAGACACAAATGGGACAAGAACCCCCCGAGTGGGTGCGCCAGCTCATCTCGTCCCACCTCGTCGAGTCTGTTCCCAAATTCTCGAAATTCATCCACGGCACAGCATGTCTGTTTCCGGATCGCATCAATCTTCTACCGTTTTGGATGCCACAGATGGACGTCGACATCCGCAAACCCGCCTCCCATGACTTTGGCATCCGCCGCCCCGGTCACTCTGGCACAACCAACACCTCCGAGGATGATGACGATGACGATGATGACGACGAAGATATGGACTCGGAAGACGAGCGAGACCGTCCCTCTGCTCGTGCATCTACCTCGAACGGCCAACACAGCAGCTCATCCAGGGCTCTTACTGCCCCGCCAGCACCCACAGACACAGAAGGCCAGACGGTCGATCACCCAGCCAGCAACGAAGATTACCCCATCTACGACTCCGACGACGAGTATGATCCCAACTACGAGCTCGAAGAGGCTAGACGCGTCGGCGGCTGGCCGTACTACTCCACGCTGCTTGCTACCAAGGGCCGCGCAGCACTCGACGGCTCAGCCAAGATGCTAAAGAAGCTGCTTCCCGCACCGCGCAGCACGGAGTTCCCTCGTAGTGCAAGACTGCAAATGCTGTTTGGGTCGGACCCGATTCAGCAGAAGAAGTTTAGGGCACCACCTGGGAAGAAGATTTATGTGCCTGTGCGGGTGGAACCGAAGGTTTATTTTGCTGCTGAGAGGACTTTTCTTGGCTGGGTGAGTTATTCCTGTTTCCGCTTTTTAATTATACACAACGTGTTGGAGAATTTCATACACAGAGTGTACCGCTCTTTGGAACCAATTTCCCCCTTTGGTTACGTAACCCCTTTCTGGTAAGGTTAGCTAATTTTGTTGCAATAGCTCGAATATTCCATCTACATTAGTACCATCGCTGTCACTCTCCTCAACTTTGGCGACCACCCCACGCGGACATCCTTCTGGGCATCTGGCCTGTTTACCCTGCTGGCTGTGCTGAGTCTGTGCTACTCGATTGGGACGTATCTGTATCGGAGTAGGGCGATTCGGAGCCGTAAGGCGGCGCGGTTTTATGATAAGTGGGGGCCGAGTGCGCTGTGTGTGTCGTTGTTTGTGGCGGTGGCGTTAAATTTTGCGTTTGAGGGGAGGGAGAGGAGTATGTGGTGAGGGTTGTGAATGGATTAGGTAGGTTGGGAGGAGGAAGGGAGGGAGAGAGGGGAGGTGTACATACACTTGGATGAAGTTGTTGTTTAGGCAATTTTTATGGGTAAGGCCTTTTGGTGTTGGGCTGAGGGGAGGTGAGAGCTGCTGTAATTATGTTGTTCTTGATTCGAGAGCCTTGGATAATTAGGTGATACCGTATTTGTTGGAAAGCAATGTAGGGGGCATGGACAGGCTGAGGCACCACCAATTGCTCGCATGGAGTAACTATTCGGGAGTCCGAGTTTTTTGGGGAGAAAAAAGAACAATGGGATGACGGCGGATGGATGTACGGTCTGAGAGCAATCCCTATGCTTCGTGATTTGGTCATTATCTTGTTGGATTGTGTCCGAATTAATAAGACTCACGAGACTCAGCTCTGCTGGTTACTCCGAAACAAAAGTGATGGTGCATCATGGAAGTCTTTCTATTGCCCATTCCATTAATACTCGCATACATACATACATACATACAACCCTGCTGCTGACCGTCCGAAACAAAACATAAAGTGCACAAATCTACGTACGACTTGTTTCATTGAGATCCGCACAAGACATCAAAAGCTAAATAAGAAAGAATAATAAAACAACCGTAACACCAAGCCTACAATGTATACTACCTAATAACATCTTCCATTCCCCCTTAACATTCCCTTCCCCATATATCATCCCCCCCTGACCTTTTTCACATCATCCATCTCCTTACACAACAGCCGTCACCCTCCTCACCATCCTCCGAATCCCCTCTCCCGTAATCGAAATCAGATTCTCAGTCTCCAAGCTCCGCATAACTTCATTAAACTGCGCCGTCTCAACAGGCACACTCGCCGCATCATTCAGACGCTTCGCCACATCAGTCCAGCGAACGCTATTGCCCCCCGCCGTTAAGTCATCCAGCAGCTTGAGCAAAGCATCTCGAAGATCATCCCGGAGCTTGCGATCCGCAGAACTAGTCCCCTCCGTGAGAAGACTCATGTCGATACGGCCCTGGGAATCCGTAGCAGCAGTCTTGAGAGCCGTTTGAATGAGGCGGTTCGCTTCGAGGACATCGTCGCGGGTGACTGTGCCAGAGAGCCTCATCTTGGCGTGCGCTTCCGAGAGACGAATCATGCTTTCAAGCTGTCTCGTCGTGGCGGTGATGCGCTTCTCCGCGGCGCGGACATCTTGCCCGAGGGCGCGCATGGCGACGTAGCAATTTACGAGCTCTTCGGCTGCTTCGCGTGAGATGACGGGCTGGATCTGAGAGCGGGCGTAGGAGATGTACAGGGTGAGGAACTCGATGGGTAGCATATCGTTGGCGGTAGGGGCGTGGTGAGGCTTGTCTTCGAGATACAGGGAGAGCAGATGCTTCGCGAGCCGCTTGTCTGTCTTTTCGTCGACGCGGTCGAGGATCAGATACACAAGATCGAATCGCGAGAGGAGCGTGGGGGGTAGGTCGATGTTTTGCGGGACGGAAAGGTTCGGATTATAGCGACTGCCGATGGGATTGGCCGAGGCGAGGATGCTAGTCCGGGCGTTGAGCGTGGTGATGATGCCGGCCTTGGCTACGGAGACGGTCTGCTGCTCCATGACCTCGTGGAGGACTGATCGGGTGGCGTCTGACATTTTGTCGAACTCGTCGATGCAGCAGACGCCGCCGTCGGAGAGGACGAGGGCGCCTGACTCGAGCACCAGCTGTCTTGTCTCTGGATCGCGCGTCACGTATGCCGTGAGACCGACTGCGGAAGAGCCCTTGCCGCTAGTGTAGATGCCTCGCGGGGCAATCTTGTGAACGTACGAGAGGATCTGCGACTTGGCTGTTGAAGGGTCGCCACACAGCAGCACGTTGATGTCGCCTCTGTATTTCGGGTTTCCGCCCTTGTGGAACGTCTTATTGGTGCCGCCAAAGAGTTGCAGGAGAATACCCTTTTTGACATCGTCGGCTTCGTAGATGGAAGGCGCAAGAGATCGCGCGAGAAGCTCGTATATGTCGTCGCGTGCCGCGGTGTCTCGGATTTTGGCCTCTTCTTCAGGGGTAATGACGCGGGTCTCCTCCAGTCCATTGTTGCCTTTGTCTGCCTCGTCCTCCCCCGTGACGCCAAGCGTAGTCGCATCAGCGCCCATGCGCTTCTTGTCGACCTTTTGAACATGGAGAACATCCACGTAGGTTTTGTACACGCTCTTGACAACCCGTTGGCGTGGGTTCGCCCGCACTGGACTGGCGCGGAAAATACCCGTGAGCTCCACGCGATCGCCTGCTTTGCAGAAATCGACCAGTTCGTTGTACACGCAGACAGAGACAGAGTGCGGGGTTTGTCCGGGGGGGACCGCGTCGGGTGTCTCCTGCAGCTTGATGACCTGCTTGTCCTCAAACGAGCACCGGTTGTGAACAATCTGCATCGATTCCTTGGACTTGCATATGGGGCGGGGGCATTCTGTTGGCTCATGGATTTTGCCACGGTCAAGGCCAACATTAACGGAGTGGTTGCAGACATTACAACGGAAGAAAGCGTCCTTCATGTCAGGAATCACAGGTGTGGTTCGAATGACAAGACCTTTGACGCAAATCAGGCGGTCCATGTCTGAAGAGGAGGCGTTAGTATTAGTTCAACACACATTTTTAAGAACGTCCACAGACGTGGAGTACATCTGCGACGGTCACGGTGGCCATTGCAGTCACTCACCAGATGGGTTCAAGTCTCTCAAGTTCGTGGGCTTATCGAGGCCAAAGGGGCGAACAACATAGATGGACGAAGACACCTGATCTTCCAATGATGGTTGGTCCTGCTGTGGGCGCGGCGTGGCAGGTTCTTCCGGTCGGTCAGAGCTAGGAAAGATGGGTTCCGAGCTCAGAATGTTGTCTTGAGTGGCTCGCTGGCCGGCAGTGCTTTGCGAGTGCGCGTTCCTGATAGATTCCGTCCGAGCAATCTCGACCATCAAGTCGTGCACCGACTGATCCATTACAGGGATGATTTCCTGAGGATACGCCTGGATTTGATGCCATAGCTTGCGGGTCGGGGGATAGAGGTTGAGATCGGAAATGTCGAGATACAGCCTTGTGGTGCCCAATAGCAACATGTGCTCCAACGCTTCCCAGTACGGCCGAGACTCAGCTTCCATCGCATCTCTCACCTCTTCATCCGAGAACCCGTCTCGGTACATTCTGTACTTGTGAGTAAAGTTGCGCAAAAAGTCTTTGAACGAAGCAAAACTGTCATCAATGGAGACCGTGGTGCCCCAGATAAGACTTTGGCTCTGCCCACCCAGATGGTCAGCCTCGGAGGTATTGGGGTCTCGGTTGGAAAACGACGCAGCGTCCGAGCCAAAAGGCCGTTCTTCTTGCACGACTCGGCCGGCATCATCTAAGATAATGCGGCGCGGGGCGCGGGGTGTTCGCATAGCATCTGAGTTGATGTCGCCACGTCGATAAGCAGCGTTGCTTCCACGGTCTGAGCCGACAAATAGGCCGCTGGTTTCACTGCGCAGCTCTGAGCGCGGTCCGAAAGGTCTGCCAGGACTGGAACTGGGATCGTAACGAATCGGTGATGATTCTAGACATGGCAAGGGTCAGCGACCGCTCGTCCGCCCGCCTACACATGTATACTGTGCCATCTTCATGACTCACCTCCGGCAAAAAGGCCGCTCGCTCGGGGCGTTCTTTGAGGATCGTCCAGCTGTGACTGCGAGTCGGTCATTTGTCGCAGCGGCGAACTCGGCACCACAGCGCGACCATCGGTGGTCTGGGAATTGGACATTTGCCTCAACGGAGAAGATACCATTGCGTCAAGACCATCATCTTGGCCATCTCTAGCAGGCGGCGGCGAGGACTGATAGAACAGCGGGCTCGAGGCAAGTTGTGGTGGTGGATTTCGAGGGGTGTTTGCCTCGGACTGGCGTGCTGATCTGCGAGGCGTGCCAGCCTGCGAGCTGCGCGTTCGACGATTCGACGGCGACGACATGATGAGGCGTGTTTATCTTTTGCGGGATCAGCCTGTGTCGGACTGGCAGTACAT
The DNA here is from genome assembly GCA_004016085.1 of Claviceps quebecensis. NCBI lineage: Eukaryota > Fungi > Ascomycota > Sordariomycetes > Hypocreales > Clavicipitaceae > Claviceps > Claviceps quebecensis. The sequence continues at coordinate 19,509 of QEQW01000347.1, forward strand.
GTGTCGATGTAGAGCGCGGATGTTGTAGAATGGCAGGTGTGGACACTGGAGAGTCAGTTACGCTCCATCGCGAGAAGTTGGTGCTGGGGTCAGTCCAGAATTAGATAGAAACCGCGTTTACGCGTTAATTGGTGTTTCCTGAAACGCGAAATCGAGCCTTGCGCCACGGAACCCGGCCAAAGTGTTCGGCCGCAAGACGCAATGCAGCGGCCAGCGGGTCTCTCTTATCCACCCTGGCTCCCGTCGGGCGACCAAACAGCTGGCCAGTCGATGTCGAGACTCGAGACTCGAGACTCGGGAGACGAAGACCCAGCTACACGTACGGACAAACTATCGCAACATCACCACCCACCATGTCTCCTGGAATGACCCTCTTCTCGGTCCAGGCCGTCCTCATCCTCGGCACCGAGGATGGCGCCCGGATTCTGACCAAATACTATTCCTCTCCTCACGGCGCAGGCTCAGGCGCAGGTCAGTTTAACCACGCGTCCCCACCATCCTGGCCATCAATGTCATTCTCCCTCTTTGTCCTGAGTGCGTACAGCGCTTGCAAGAGTATTGGAAGCTGACCACCGACGGACTGGAATTCTAGGCGGCGTAGGATCTACCAGCCCATACGCCGACCTCAAAGCCCAAAAGGCCTTCGAAAAGGGCCTCATCGAGAAGACAGCTAAGCAGACCGGCGACATCATCCTATACGACAACCGGATCGTTCTATACAAGCTCGAGTCCGATGTCATGATATACGTGGTCGGCAGCCTGGACGAAAACGAGATTTTATTATATAATGCAGTCCTCGCCATTCGCGACTCACTACATCTTGTCTTCAAGTAAAGCCCCCCTCCCATCATTCCACAGTCCGCAGGGAGCTCCAAACTAATTCGTCTCGTGTCGCCAGGCAATCCGTGGACAAGCGCACCATCATCGAAAACTATGACCTCGTGTCTCTAGCCATTGACGAAATCGTCGACGACGGCATCATCCTCGAAACCGACCCTACCATCATCGTCCAGCGCGTTAGCAAGGCCCCAACGCAGGATGTCCCGATTGGCCGAATCGATCTCAGCGAACAGGGCGTGAACAATCTCGCCCAGCTGGGCAAGTCAAAGTTGGCAGACTGGTTACGGCAGGGTCTGTGAGGGGGTAGTTTACGGCGAGAGAGGATGCATCTGGGAGGCAAAGGGATGCGATGATGACGCACGGAAAATAAAGAAAAGGCCATGGATGAATATTGAGCGCGCCTTCATATTGGAGCAAAAGGTTATCGTTTCTTCTTGTCGCTACTGCTTATTTCGATGTCCTTGGACAATATTTTTTTAAAAACAAGGCAAGACTTCAAAGGCGTCTTCTACTTGGCGCCGCACGAATGAAAGAACACATAAAGTAGAATCGTGACTCTACCAATTATGAGAAACTTGAAGAGATCTCCGATGAGGACAAGACCTAATGCACGATGCAACGAGCCACTGAGATGAGCCATCCATTCGCCATCCGGTTTGTCTTTGAGAGTTCTTTTCTTTTGGGTATGTCTTCCCTGTCTACCGTCTAATCTCAGATGCCGCCTTGCGAAGCCGATTCATGACCGCCGCTGCAATATCTACACTGTCGTCCACGCCTTCTACGAAAATCGCCTCTACTCCCCGTCTGTCTAGCTCCCGCAGAGCAGAGAACAAGCCCTGGGCGATGCCCTGTGTATCTTGGCCGAGACTAATATCGAAGACCTCGCCCGCGATATTGTCCTCTTGATCCAGCAAATGGCCACTATATATCTCGTATGAAGACGGCTCACCAGCATGCTCGTCACCATCAACCCGATCAGCTAAACGTTGCAGGTTGGTACACTGCAGACCTCCCGCGGCCGGCCATCTCTTTGTTCGAATAATACCCACCATACGCTTGGGTGAATTATTCCCATTCATTTCTGTCGCGTGCCGGTCATGTCCGTTGGTGAGTGCCGCCGCTGGTGGCGGTAATGATGCCAAGGCCGCGTGCACATCCGCCGCAACGATTCCTCTCCCACCATCTACGTAGTCGGCCTCATAGAGCACGACCCGCGCCCTGGGGCTGTAGTGCTTGTACTTCATGCCCGGTGCTCGTGGAGCAGCTTTGCCCTCCTCGCTCTGGTCCTTGTAGGCCTTGACGACGCCCTCCCAGCCGGAACAGCTGCGGATCTCGTCCATGCCTATGCCTCCTGGTCGGAGAACAGCGGGTGGATGGCAGAGACCATCGACGACTGTGCTTTCCACACCCACGGTGCAGGAGCCTCCATCGAGGATCCATTCTATCCTGCCGTCCAGGTCGTCCTTGACGTGCTGAGCCGTCGTGGGTGATGGCTTCGTCGAGGCGTTCGCGGAGGGGGCTGCCAGGGGCACACCAGCGAGTTTGATGAGCGTTAGGGCCAGCGATGAGGAGGGCATCCTCACGCCAAATGTCTTGAGGCCCGCGGTTACTTCAGAGGCCAGTGGAGATGGATCCGGGTTCGGGAGCAAGATGGTCAGAGGGCCAGGCCAGAACTTGTCTATCAGCGGCTTGTACACCGCGGGGATCGTGGCATTGTTGTCGCTGTTGTCGTCCTTGCCATCCTGGGCTTTCAGCAGCGCTCGCAGCATTTGCAAGTCGCACACGTGCACAATGAGCGGGTTGTCCGAGGGCCTCCCCTTAGCTGAGTAGATTCCCTTGACTGATGCGCTCCGCGTGGCATCCGCGCCGAGACCGTATACCGTCTCTGTAGGGAATGCAACAGGAGTGTCTTTAGTTCTGAGATATTCGGCCGCAGTTCGCAGCGCGTCCACGGCGTCTTTAGCCTCTGGTCTAATGTGCCAGTGATCTAGCCGTTCAAGAGAGGGTTTTGTGTCGTCGAAACATCCCAATGATGATGGCCCTTGCCGGATCGATACTATCCGGGTCTCCATGGCGGGCGATGTCGAGAGGTGCCGAGCCGTTCCGGTGAGGAATCGGGCTATGGCCGATACAATTCGAGATGTGTTCACTTGCGCCGCCAATGTGACTGCATGGATGCGGCTTTGCAGACTGCGACAAGTGATGATGTCGAGAAAAGAAGAGGGCCTTATTCGTACGAAAGTCGCTCCACGTAGCGTGCGCGAGCGGTAGGTATGATTATTCTTGCCGGCCAAGTAATGACCTGCTGTATGGTTTCGAGTTGTCAGAAGAAGCACGATTGACTTGTCCTTGAATCTAAGATGTGAGACATGAGTTTTGTACTCTTTCTGATTTCATTTGCGGTCCATCTCGCGCGCCGTTGTTGAAAGCCATTGTTAGGAGGTACATATTGCTTGCCTTGTTGGATCCACCCACAATTTTCAACGCCAACCCAAAGCTCATGCATGTACTCCGTATGTACATCGCATCGCACTTGTCGCAGCACCAGTTCGGTTTGAATTACATACTCGTTTCCGGTAAACTGTTTAAGGGCTTTGACAGTGGATTGTCGGTCCCTTGCACTGATGTGACGGTCATTATTTATGTATTTCCATCTACATAGATAGGTATGTACCATGTAACTTGTAAGAGGCCGTTGAAGCCAGAACACGAGGACGCGATGAAGCGTTGCTCGAATGAGGCTTAGCTTGTAATCTCGTAATCTAAAGGTACCTAGGTACTAGCCCCTAGGTAATCTGACTCCTGAGTCTTGGAGTCCTGATGCATCAAGAGAATTTGGAATACCCTCAAGATCCTAGGTTCAACCTCTTCATTTTGAATTGGCTAAGAATCGCCTTTGAAATTCATGAATTCATATTGGAATCGCTGCCCTCAACGACACATGCAAACGTGGCCACAAGCCATTGAACGGTTACGTGGACACACAGTACGTGGCCTGACACCGCGCGGTATCAACACCACGCGGTAAGTCCCTTCACCCTTTCCTTTCTCTCTCTCCTAGATACTTTGTGCAGTGGGACTATTTGCGTACACTTGAGCAGACACGATAGATACTTCGTATTTGACGTAGGGATACTTAATTAGACATTTTCACTACTACTGTCACTGTGTTACACAGTACTATGTACTACAATATAAACAGCTACCTACCCCGACGCATTGGCGTACCCTCCCTATCCCTCTCGCGCTCTCGTCTACCCGTAGACGCCCCCGTAGAGAACGTAAGAGGACGGAGCGTTAATAGATCCGGCGTTCGTAATCTGCGGAGCCCGTCTTGCTTCGTCTAGCCGGCGTAGCTCAAGTGCGCGGGTAACGTTCGGTCGGATATCGTCGAGAGCAATGTCCGCAAAGATAGCTAGGTGCTCAAGAGTCAAGACGCCGCACCCGGGATAGGGCAACGTAGAGTAGCCTTACCCTTCAGATCTACTATGGCGAGGTCGCGAATCATTCCTTGGGACTTATGGATCGTCATCGTGTACGAGACCATAAGAGGAAACTGTTCTCTCCATTGATTGTCCGTAGACGTCCTCGTAGTATTCTGCAGCCTGTAGAAATGGCTTCGCTTCGTTTCGCCAATCATGCATGAAGTCAAGTCAAAAATCAGGATGCTCCACAGTCCAGATGGTGGAGCACCTTTGAGCTCTACAGTACCTTTAGAGATTTCTTACAGTGCCATTAGTACAGCTCTATCTAATCATAGGTTCATAGGCACATCCATACATAGAGGTGTCATTACGTGCCAGGTACCTAGGTAGTTTAAAGACTTCTGCGGAACTTGTAGAATGCAGAAGGTACATAGCAATGAGCATATCATATGAAGCCGTGCTTGTCCCGTTCCGAACCGAGCATCATCTACACAATGTCGCGCACACAAGCGGTCAATGTCCCGCAGCTTCTTCGCGATCCGAAAACACGAAAATTAGCCTCCTGGTCCAGGGACGACACCTTTAAGCTTCTCGAAACCCTCCTGGAGGCGCGCCGTAATAGGACCCTCTGTTCAAAGGACCGCACTGCTACTCGCGTATATGAGTCCATCGCGGAAACCTTTCGGAGATCCCACCCATCTAATCCGCATATATGGACGTCGATGCGGTTGCGTAACAAGCATGCCGACCTGGCCTACCTATACAAACATTGGTATATTGCCTGTGACGAACCTGGTTGTCATGGCGATAGAAAAAGAGGCGAAATTATTTTTGATACACCCGAGGCCAGAACCCTCGCCATATCAAAGCATGGATTAATGATGCAAAGGGTAACCAGGCACGGCCTACCATGCCGCGATACCTTTCACATGGACCACTACGATGAGGTCTTTGGGGATGTACCCCCACCAGACAGACCGACCCGCGAGACACAAAACGTTCACGGAATTAGCCCAGAGAGGGCCGGAGGCATAGCCGACGAATCGCAAGCAGAAGAACATTCTCGCGATGTATCACGGTCCCCTCCAGGGCCGTGGGAAAGCCCCGAACCATACTCTGCCGCGAGCTCCGATTTCGATGACGAAGTCGAGGACTCTGTGGCAGCAGTATTCGCTCGCCTACAAAATCGAAATCCGATGGCTACAAGTTCAGCTTCATCATCAAGAATACCGGCACAGGCGAGTGATGAGTCGCGAGGTCAATCAAAACGAGCTGCGTCTAGTGTCAACTTTGATGAAATCATTGGGTTGCTTACTGCTATTCGCAACAAGAGGCCGAGGCATGAGACGCCAAAACTTGAGAAGCCAAAACCTGAGATTTCAAAGTTGGAACTGGCTGTACGAGATGCAGTTAAATTCGCAGAGAAATGTTGTGTCGGTCCAGGCGTGTCTATTGTTCAATGGCTGTCAAGAGACCCAACTAACAACCCAATTATATGGCTTGCGTTGGATACAGATTCGCTAAAACTGGCCTGGACGAAGAAAATCGGTTTATCTACATTGGATTAGTCTTTTTGGCGTAGTTCCAGCACAGTCCATAGCGTAACGTGGAAGTGATACCCTCTCTGATTGGAGATAGCATAGCAAGCCGGAACGCCATCAAACGACGCATCTTGACTTCGGCTTCCATCAGTGAAACTTGAAAGCAGTGCTCGGGGATTTTTGTTCCAAATCTGTATTTGTGACTGTAACTTTCCATTGATCACGAGTGTGGGGAAGTTATTCACTAGTATATGTAAAGCGTTCTGTTTTCAACTGAGAAGTAAAATGGTCATCACAGATTACTATGTAAGGTGATTTGCCCACACTATGTATTAGAGCATAGTAAATTACTATGTACAGCATACTATACCGATTGATCAAATGGTCTGCCTAGCCCGCACTGCCATTGTAAAAACGATAATCCACCCAAACCTGCTTAACTTCTCAACTGTGTATCTGACCTCAAGACCTCGCTTTCCTGTACAGTTCGTACAATCAGTCCAATCGCGGTGACGGGTCAGGCACATAGGCCCCCGTATAGACTCTTCAACTAGGTATTCTATCATGCAAGGCATTATCAGGTAATTGAACTTCTGATGCGATAGGTTTTGGAGTGCTGTAAGAACGTATATAATCGGAACTTGATAGGCGAAGGCCTACTCCGGCGCCCGGCCCATGTGGTCTTCCAACGGCACTTGAGAAGGCAAAAGGCGATCTCAATGACAACACGTAAGGATGAGTACCGAATGTTGTGTAGTCCGGTCTCATTGTTGTTGTAGTTCAAGTCGGCTGAATTCCTGCAAGTCATAACGCACGTCGCCTCGCACGCGCGTAAGGATGCCAACCCGATTGCTTCCCAATCCTACATCAGCTAGATAATACCAGCCATCAGGCACCTTGAGGCTTCGCCAACATTGCTTGGGCCAAGAGGTCGGAGCTGTTTGAGAACTCTCGGCGCCGTCCATCATATGTGAAGCGCCCACTGAATGTGCAGGCCGCAGGCACATTTCAGGTTCCTTGCGAGTCCCTCTTGTTCCTTGACCGAAAGGAAAGCATCTACCTATATGTGCCCCATCAACTGCACTAATTGCGCTGGGGTCGTCGCATTTGGCTTTGGCAGTATCTTGTCAGAACACGTACATAACGTTCCAGCTGTATAACAATATAAACTTACCATCGCGCGACTACATTCGCGGGCTATACGATGTATCGAGGCCTGACTAATATGGAAGAACGCGGCGGCATTACGCTGACTTTTGCCACTGGCGAGAAGATATAGGTATACCATCAATTTAAGCTCAACACGGTAGCGAGTATTACGAATTGTGGTGTTAGTTCGCATCCAGTAGACAAGTTTGTTGAACACGTCTTTGCGCATGCGGCAGATGACCTTGAAGTCATCATCCGAGGCGGCAAGGAGCTTCCTCATTACAGCGTATGCCCTATTAACGTGCGGTCTACAGGCGCCGCCTCCAAGGCTGTCGGGATCGCGTGATGCCTCATTCTCGTCGATGGCCTGTTGTTGTTCCCGTTCTGCCTGCTTCTTTTGGAGGAGAGCCCAGGCCAAAAGGACGTCTTCGAGGGTGTCGGCAAGCTCGTCGGTATTGTCGAGGTCATCGGTATGCACTGCCCAGTCCAGGATAGTACAGAGGACCAAGAGCCGGAGCTCAGGCATAATGATAGATGTTGGCTCCGCGTGGTGAACGAGCAAGAGGCAGAGCGGAAACTGTTTGTTCAATCAATGAATCACAAGAAAATTTTGACAAAGTTGCTAAATGGCACACAAATCAGCACAACTAGGGCTCACGATGCCCTATCTTTTGCCAACTCTCAGCTGTTGTGAATCAGAACTTTTTGAGTGAGTCGCACTGACGCTTTGGGGGCGCGCAGGTACTATAGGTATTAAGGGGGGTTTGTTTAGCTTACCTACCTGTCAATCCTCCCGTCTCGAAGTGTCTCGATCGACGGGGGGCGCAGCGACGGGGAAATATGAAGAGGTGCATGTGTATGCGCAACAGCTCTCATCGCGTGTATCGGACAGTCAGGAACACATCCAGGACGACGAGATATTCTTTGCCCCTCTCTTGCTAGAATCAAGTTCCTGGCGATTCACGAAATGGGTGAACACTGAACAGTGAACAAAGAGTACCTGTGCACATGGATGGATTTTTGAGAGGGCGGAAGAAAAAAGCATAACGACCTGACCCGCAAAAAGATGGACTCGCCGGGAATTGAACCCGGGACCATTCATAGGCAACTATTACTGATAGTTCAGACGAACTTTCACAGGTGCGAAACGAAGATCATACCCCTAGACCACAAGCCCATTTCTAAGCACCGAAGGTGCTGTTGTTGAGAGAAGTGTAGATATCACAATATATGTACTTTTTTCTCATTGTAATTGCCTTGCTAGACCTGACAATTCGCTGCACGTCTCCGTTTCCATCTGCGTTCTGGTTTCAAACTATTATAGATTTCATACAAATATTTGTAGATCGGATGAGACGGTTTCAGTCGGTATCAAAATACAACATGCCATCATGGTTTCGTACTTGTCGGTGTCGAAATCACAAGTTCGTCGCTACTTTGCATGGGCACCACCCTATACAAGCGACGATTTTTTTGATCTGTTTTTTTATGACCGATGCATGAGGCTGAAAAATACTTAGCCATGCGATCGGTCATACATCAGTGGAAATTAGAGACATGTCGTATTCCAACGAGGTTCTTGTGGCGTCGTATGATGTTCCCAGGTGTTACCGGAAGCGTTCGTGGGCATCCATAATAATGTTGGAATAATTGCGGAGCCCCTAAGCCTATTCTGGTAATCGTGATTTTTCCACAGGCACGTGACCTCCGGACATCGAACTCCGTTTTACCAACTTCCATCAGTGGAGTCCGCAAAACATCCACCTCCCAAACCGCCATCCCATCCGCAAAACTTCCACTGAGCAACCCTCACTTTTCCACCCCGACTTTCTCCAACCCGAAGCGAAGCGAGGCGAGTCTTCCTTCGCCCCGAAGCGCAGCG
>QEQW01000348.1:0-28317 GCA_004016085.1 Claviceps quebecensis
GGCGATGTCGGTGACCACCGGAGCCCAGCCACATTTTTGGTGCCATTTACGCCAGAGCTGGTGCCCGATAAACGCACCCTTACATAAACGAAACATAAACGAGTTGTATATAATAATTCAATCTTCTTGGATGGCTTCTCCATTTTCCAGAGAGAGAAAGATGGATCAAGCCAGTGGCTCGTGAGTCGTGGTGCTAGACTACATAAGATCGATCGCATTCCATGCTCACACTGTGGCACTACCGTGAAACCTCCCGTGATACCTACCTAAGGTAGGTATGTCCTGTCTGAGACGGCTACGACTATCGGTAGTGGAGCGGATCCAACAATTTGCGTCGACAAGTTCAATGAAGCCTTTTTGCTGACGAAAACGGAATCTTGACGGAAACGTGGTGGTGATTCATGAACCATGATAATCGGATCAAGGTTTCCCTTTGGCGATCGCGATTACCGCCGCAAGGTGTTTAAGGGCATAAAGCCGTTCCATTGTTCAAAGCTTCTCGTCACACAACCTTCCCATCACCACCAGAGCCTATCCAACGATCCCTCCTCCAAATCCCCCACTGCCTCAAAAGCTTCCCCAATCTAACTAGTAGCGATGCCTCCAACGAGACGAACTCATCTTCAAGCGGTGCTCATGAGTCACAGTCTACAGAGGTAGCGCATCGAACAATGAGGGGGTTCGTGAGAAAATGTGCCTGGGCTTTCTCAGTTTCAATGCTACATATACATAACTTCAGTTGGAACAACTAGAACATAGGCCCCAGAAGTCAGTTGGTGTGACCGTTGCTCACTGACACCCTTGATTTTCAATCTGGTCAGTGGTACCTCTGTGAGCACCGCCTGAAGATGAGTTCCGTCTCGTTGGAGGCATCATTACTTCTTAGATTGAAATTTGAACAAGCACTTGATGGCATATTGCAGTGAGATTCGGAGGAGTGATCTTTGTTGGATGGGCTCTGGCGGTGATGGAAATAATAGATTGGGCCCGTGACGGCTCCAGAACTGATGGAGGCGGCTGCGGTTACAAATTACAATTGTCTCGAGATCGTCGCCGCGACGTCGGTCGGGTTTTGATAGATCATAGACCCAAGGTGAATGAGACGTGCCCAATATCATGGTCTCGTCCGAATGTTCCGACGGACGAGACTATGATATTGGGCACGTCTCATTCCCTAGAACGCATTGTAAGTCTTCTCCTAGTCTTTTCCACCATCATTGCCTTCAGGTTCCTGGTTCTATAATGATTTAAGAAGCTAACATTCCACAGTCCTGAGTCTGTGCGGATCCCAAGCCTTCACGAATCACAAGAGATGTCTCCCAGACACCGAGTGAGCCTCAGTGAGGTGTCACAGCCGGATCTCGTCCTTGAAATGCAAGATAACGTTAATGCTGTTGCAAATGTGCCAAATATCTCTACGAGTATGCCACCATCACAACGCATTCCAGATTGACTTACAGGGTCAGGCAGGCCGAGGGAACAATATTTCACCTTGATTGAGTCCTTCTGCTGAGCTGCTCACCCAGCTCAAGGCACGCAATATATCTCTCGACACCACTCCGGATGATAAATTCTGGTTTACCAATAATGCTTCTATACAGCGCTGAAGCCTGTGCGGCCACCAGCCCACATATCGACTTCCTACATCCAGGGCTGTGCGACGTCGCTGTGAGAAAGGACCCTTGGGCCTTCGTACACCACCAAGTCCGGTGTAAATGATCCGAGGCTTACTTACATAAACGACTGCTTGAACGGGACAACGGCTGAGGAACTTACCGACCGAAACCGCAGGCAACATTCGCCGTCGCAAGATCGCGAGACTCGGCAAAGAATCTCCACGGACCTCACTTGACACTCAGCGGTGCCATCTCGCCTCGACCGCTTCCAGGACGTATGCAAATTCGTGTCTTGATCTCAATTTCGCCGCTGTATGCCTTGAGCTGGGTGAGCAGAACGACAAGTCAACCTCCATGATGCGTACATGATCGGTACAGATGTATGTCTAGAAAAGCTGCAGTTACTGAAGCTCATTCACCACATAACACCGCAATCTCGTATGAGCACGGAAATTAGTACTGTGTTTAGCTATAGTCTGATGCTGTGAATCGGGATATGCTGAGCGCCCGTACTGCTAGACGGATATCAGCTCAAAGACGAAGCTCAAGTGTGGATACAACAATTCACCGAAGTAAAAGAGTTGAAGACAAGCCCTGAAGTCCAATCATCAATACAGTGTCAACGCAATGTATGCCTCGTAATCGATTATCGCCTACTGGCTATCCTCATCCTCATGCAGCTCTACCTCCGCGTATCCTCCTGCTCCATCTTCTCTCATACCATACTTCTTGACATTCTCCCCTCTCTCTATTCTCGTTCTTTATACAATCAAACTCAAGCAGTCCATTCTCATGGGGTCAGTGTGCAAAATTGGCCACGCTGGGCCAGCCCGTAATCCAATTCAGATATACCATACAGAGAAGTGCCCGGCACGGTCACCATGTATTTTCTCCCATTTGCGTCTTCCTGCATCATCAGTTGCCACGGCTTTGGCTATTATTCCGCCAGCTTTTTTTTCTTTGGGAGAGAGCGTGGACAGTGTTGGTTTGTTCGTCTTGATTTTTTTTTTTGTGTGTGCCGGCGCCGAATTGTTTTCCACCGAGTAAGGAAGGTCTTGTACCATGCCGCGAACCTAGCCAGTGTCGTCGACAAGCAGTACAGCTGAGTGAACAAAAGAAACGTATAACATCGGTTAGGTTAGTATAATTACAGTGCATTGGTACCCTTTTTTATTGCTGGACGAGTGAGCCAGCAAGGCATCTCCGTTCGTGTCGTCCCCAAACTATCATGAGGGTTCGAATCCCATTCTTGAGTTTCGATAGAGCCTGCTTTCATCCCCTTGATGGCGCGGCGACATGCCGCCACAGAGGGTCAGCTGCTCAAATGTATGAGTGTATTAAACTCCATGGGACCGGCTTTTGATCATTGCCGTCAGCAGATCAGACCGATTGGTAAAGAAGCAGCGGCTCGCCGACATTTTCGATTTCGGGAATCGTGCATTTGAGATCAAAGGCTTTCGAAAGAACGATTTTGAAAATCTTGAAGGCATTAGTTTGGCGTCTTTGGGGTAGCCTAACGAAAAACAGGACGCCTTACCTTTTGAACATTGATGCTGTGGCTTGTACTTGAGAATATCAACGAGGCACGCATAGCCTTGGCAAATCGCCTCGCCTAGATAGTAGAGCGGGTTAGCATTTTGAAGAAGAAATGTAAAGAAAACCCAAAGAAAGGCCGACTCGTGTAGAAGAGCGAGAGAGGAAATGGAGACAGAATGAAAGAAGAGGAGAAGAGGCGTAGAAAGAGGAAAGGAAGGGAAGGCAGCTGTAGCAGGGCTAAAAAGTATAGCGTACCTGATTAGAAATTTCCTCCTGGTCCTGTGCCGGAAAATTCACAAAGTGGTCATACTTTGTGCCCACCAGGATGGGAATCGCCGTCTTATTAAAGCCCCGTCCTTGCCTATACCACTCCTTGATGCTGTTCAGGGTGCTCTTCCGCGTCAAGTCGAACATGAACAGGATAGCCACTGCATCGTTGCAAACCAACGGCAGCATATTAACAAACTCGCGCTGACCGCCCAAATCCCAGATAGAGAAAGTGATTTCTGTATTTCGGATCGAGATGGTCTTCTCCATGAAGTTGACGCCAAGGGTCTGAATATAGTCTTCGTCCCAGCTGCCCTCCACGTATTTGACCATGAGAGACGTTTTACCAATCTGCGCATCGCCCACCATGCCCACCTTGATCACCACGTGGTTGCGGCCGTTGGGAGGTTCGCTTGAGGCCGATCTAGGATCGTTGTGAGCCTGGTGTACCGGATTCGATAGACCGCTAGCCGGTCGAGATAATGAGGGTCCGGATACGGGAGGTGTGCTTCGCGGGGCGGGATCGTCATCGTGTCGAGAGCTAGAGGGGAGTGCTGGATCTATTAGGTGGCTTTGCTGGTGGATATAGCCATTGTTGGCAGTGGCATGTGGTGAATTTTCGACGCTGCCGAAAGTGTTGTGGCGATCGTTGCTGCCTTCGAGAGGCGTCACGGGAGCCTGGCTGTCGTGAACATCAAGGGCTTCGAGGGATTTAACGGGAGCTTGGCCGTCATGAGCCTCCAGAGGCGTCACTGGAGCTTGATAAGCCGCGTCCATGCCGTCCATCAAAATCGCGGTGCTGGTGCTGGTGCTGTGGACGTGGACGGGAGCGTGATCGGGTGCGAGATCGGGTGCGAGATCGGGGGCAGCGTCGCCCGCTGGGGGCTCCTGAGGAGGATCCAGTTTGGCAAACAGGATTCGATTGGCGGTCGATGGAAGCCAATGGGTCAAGGCCGCGCGGCCAGAAGAAAACGTCTGCTGGGCTGCAATGTAGGCGGAATAGATGGTCGGGTGCGAGGAAATACTGTCGTGAAAGTCCAGTTCAAGATGTGCCCTCAGGCTGGTCGCTCTGCGGTGCGGAGAAACCCACAGTCAACGCAGCCCACCTTGCGATGGAGAAGGGAGGTCGCTTCGCTCGACGACTGAGAGACGGCACGAAGCAAAAGCAAGGCCGACGAGAATTAGATGGACAGACGCCGGGCGAAGGGCAGACTGAGACTGAGGATCGCGTGGCGAGTCGGATGGTGGGTAGTATGTAATCGGCCGGCGGGAGATTTTGGCGACGAAGATGAGGGGCTCGGAGCGTTGAAGACGGGAACGATGGAAATGGCAAAGCAGACTTGCACCTGCACTGGTTTTGCACAACCCAGGTCACCAACGAGAATAGCGCCAGAAGTCCAGGACACTAGCACAAACTGTTATAGGCGGACAGGGAATGTTAGAGGTGCTGGGATCTTGAACAGAACAGCGAATGTTGGATGCACAAGAGAAGAGTCTGGTCGGACAGGCGGTTGTGGGTTGGGAGCCGGAAATGTATTCATTCCAAGGGTGGCGGCCCAGGGGGCGGAACGTCAGGATTACCTCGAGTCCTCAACCCTTGCGGGATATGGAGCCCAATTCGACATGCTCCGTACGGTTCGACGACATCTCGGCAGCCATGTCTTTAATTGTCTCGTCCGAATGGCGGCAGTTGTTGTGTCGCCGCTACAACCTATTCAGAGCCTAATGAGAACTCTCTTGGCAAAGATGCAGACGGCATCGCTGCTCAGTGCTGCATCAGCTGTCATGATGGCCTCCAGGCTCCAGGCTCTCGATGCTCAAGTTCCCAAGTGCCAGTCCGTGACTTCGGGAGCGATCCAAGCTGTCGTGCATCACGATTCACGACAACGCAGCCATCCGTTGCGCCGTTTGTGCGAAAAAAGGGATGTGAATCGGCAAGTTTAAAACACGTATGAAAACTTGTAATCCCACGAGTCGCACGAGATGAGTTTTCGGTATCAGATTGTCGTAGATTGGGCATCGGCATTCGCGTAATTGTGGGAGGCGCCGTCAGGCAGAACCCCGTTGGCTGGATCCTTTCAGTACGGAGTAAATGAACGACAAGTTACTGTGCCCAGATCTTTTCAAAACGTTCTTCTCCAAGCCCATCTTTCATGTCTTGCTTGGTTTCTGTTTGTGAAAATATCACTTTCCCTCGTTTATCCCTGTTTTGTTGTCGTTGCTAGGACTCCGACCGGATGCTTCGTTAGCTTTTAAGTCATAATCGACAGGCCTCGGAAACGCAACACATGGAATTGAGGTAACGAGCGCGGATAGTCAATGGATGGTCAATGGATAGTTGCTGGATCTTTGTTTCCTCAATCTTTGCCCTTTGCCATCCACAAGTTCAACGCTTGTTGGATGCCGAACTACCTCCTACTATCTAGCTAGCAACTGCCCTGCATGGGCGAGTCTTTGAGCTCCTCTTCAATACGACAATACGTCAACGAACCATCCCATGCTACAACGTAGAACCCCGCCTTTGCATGCAAGGATCAAAGACAACTTTGTGTCAAGATCCAAAACAACCATTTTCTGTCATGGAAACACAGAAACTTTTCAGATCATCTCCCATGACAACGATTCTCATGCCGTTGACCAATTACATATTCCATCAACGGAAGTCCTCATTACGCAACCAATCTTACGGTTTCCCACCCCTCTCGAGGCTGAACAAGTGAAGGAGACTTGCTGTGTTTGATCGTTTGTTCTCATTGGCCACGCTAGTCAAAGCCTAACTACTCCGTAACCCCACAACATCTGCATGCTTCCCGCGATTCGCTGGATTAGGTAAGGAAAATGCTCCAAGTCGAATGACGCTGCAGCCTCAGCTTCGTCGCCGCAGTGGGCGCACTTCGAAGCTGCTCCAGTGGCCACGACCTACATACATAATTCATCCCAGCAACATCACCACATCTCACTCGCCCCGTCCCGAAATCGCCTTCTTTCCACGCAGGCAATCACACTCAATGGCTTCAATCACTCTCTCCTCAATGCGCGCCGTCGCACGACCCGCCATGCTGCGAATAGCAGCTCCCCGGGCCGTATCTCGCACCTTTTCAACCACTCGCCTGGGTACGTAGTGCGCCGAAATGTCACCCTTCTCACGTTCCCCGTTCTCTGGCCGGGAATATATCGCTGCGATTTCTCACATGACGGAGACGGATCGGCACAGTACAGTACAGTACAGTGTGTGCCTCATCTGAATCTCACTAACGCAACTGCTTCCATGCTTGGGGCGGGGGTTAAAAACGCGTAGCCATGATCAAACGGTACACCCGAGATCACGAATGGATCGATCTATCCGCCGACCGCAAGCGCGCCACGATTGGTGTCTCCGAGTACGCAGCCAAAGAGCTCGGCGATGTAGTCTACGTGGAACTCCCCGTCGTGGGTGAGGTGATCGAGCAGGGCGATGCGATGGGCGCGGTCGAGTCCGTCAAGTCGGCGAGTGACATCAATGCTCCTATCCGGTGCACGATCACAGATGGCAATGATGTCCTTGAGGCCAAACCTTCTACCATCAACGATGTTCCTGAGGATGACAGCAATGGTGGCGGCTGGATCGCCAAGGTTGAGGTTGATGAGGCGGGGGCTAAGCAGTTTGATGAGCTGATGGATGCGGAGGCGTACAAGGCCTTTATCGCTGAATGAACTCAAGGGGTTTGAATACGGAGAGGCGCGGCGATGGGGGTGCAAATCCAAGGACTGGTGTTTTCATGGATAGACGAAACGGGTCCATATCTGTGCTATGTGACGGGTGCGGCGGTTTAGGGCTTTTTTTTTTGGGGGGGGGGGGTGAGTTTTGTTTTCGAAATCTCTTTAACGTATTGCAAATACTTGGGCGCGACAGTTCAACCTGGCATGGGGTTTTATTTCAAAAGTCGAAAACGAATCTAAACATATACACACATGCATGTGCATATGCAAGCTACGTGTTCGACACATAAGAGGAACAATGTCGTTCGTACACAATGTGGTGACGCTTTTCATGCCTTCAATCCGCGGAGCGTACTTATGACATCAACAGCTGTACACGCAGTGGCCACGGTGCCGCTGCTTGGAACATAAGATGGAAAGGGGGGTCAGAAGACGCCTTGTAAACCTGTGAGCACATGTTGGCCGAGAGTTTGTGCTTTGTGTGTGATCAAACATCAGGTCCACTACATCTGTAGTATATAAAGCGCATCCCAGGACCAAAATCTAGCATCTCCTCATCATCTCGTACGCAGTGTTGCCCGCCATGGGTATGCCAAGTACGTATGCGTGTACCACCGCATGGGATGGGATTTGTCGGTCGCAAACTGCTTGTTTCTCTAATCTCCTTCGCAGAACGTGACATCATAGAGCGCACATGGATGCGTCCTGTTTCAAAACAGATCATGCTCTCTCGCTACCTCTCCCTCCAGCTAAGCGTTCTACTTGACCTCTGGACGAGTCTTGTTAATAGCCTCGAGAATCTTATCAGCACCCTCGCTCACCAGCTTCCCCGCCGCCCTCTTTCCCAACTCGTCCGCCTCCTCTCTGGAGACTATCTCCTCCCAGAATTCAACATCAACGCCCTCCTTCCCATCCACCGACACCACCGTAGCCCGCAATCTCAGCTTCCCATCCACCCACTTCGTCTCAACCCCAATCGGCACACTACAGCCGCCCTCCAGCTCTCTCATCAGACTCCTCTCCGCCAAACACGCCAACGTCGTATCTTTATCCTCAATACGTTGCAGCGCCCCCAACACCCTCTCGTCACCCGCTCGGCATTCCACCCCCAAGGCCCCCTGCCCCACGGCATGCAAGATACCCCCATTATCCACGTCCAGATACTGCGTGATATGCCCAGCCAGCCCCATACGCAGTAACCCCGCCGCAGCAAGCACAATAGCACTCAACTCCGCATCCTCATCCAACTTCCGCAACCGCGTCTGAATATTCCCCCGCACATCCTTGAATCTCAGCTGCGGATACCGACGCGCCAGCTGTGCGATTCGCCGGATACTACTCGTGCCAATGACGCTCCCGGGTGGCAAATCCGCCAAACTCTCCCAGTGGTGTGTCTCAAGGAGCTGCTTCTTGATGCAGAGCACATCGCGCGGGTCTTCGCGTTTGGTAATCGCGCCCAGGGCACAGTTGGAGGGCAGAGTGGTGGGCATGTCCTTGAGGGAGTGGACGACAATGTCGACTTCGCCCGAGGTGAGCTTCTCCTCGAGCTGCGTGGTCCAGAGACCCTTGCCGCCAAAGTTGTAGAGGGCTGTGTTTTGGTCGCGGTCGCCGGTCGTGGTGGTGCCGTGGATGGGGAAGCTGTCGGAGGGGAAGAGCGCTTGGAGGGAGGCGACGACGAGCTCGGCCTGGGCCATGGCTAGGGGGGATTTTCGTGTCCCGACCGAGAGGGTGTTTGTGGACATGATGGAGGAGAGTGTGGCCGACCGATGCGGAGGGCAGGAGTTTGGGAGTTTGCGCGGAGGCAATTGTCTGTCAGTGGCACTCAGTGCAGATGATGGTTTGTTGTTTGTGGTTTGTGGTTTGTGGTTTGTTGTCGACGGGTGATTTCATGGAGGGGCAGTTCCTGGTTTGGCGGGGCAAATGGATCTATCCTCCAGGCTCCGGATCTCCTCTCCTCTAGGGTCTGAGTCCTGACACCGTCGTTCAAGTGCTGCCTTTAGTTGCAACAACCTCGCACTTGGTCCGTGAGAGATCGAGTCACGCCTCTAGAACTTGTAGAACTTGTCCTACGCATCAGAGCAATGACAGCGTGCGTCTTCGATGCTCATAGACTCTGGGATGAAAACTAGCTGTCCTGCGGTGGCTGCTAGCTATCCTTCTCAGCAATCAATCATCGTCGAGGATATTTACGTAGCCATTCGTGTAGCAAGCCTAGGTAGTTTGTCGTCCTCAGTCGGTACTAGGTAGTACTGTAGCAAACGGCGCGCACACTGCACTTGTGTACAATCATCATTTCTCAGACTGAAGATGAGAGCAATGTACACGGATATATAGATTCTCGACTCCCTACGAATCGTGTCGCGGCAGTCATCATATACTCATGGGTTCTCTATCATCTCGCCAGATATCAACCCGAGACCGTCACTGTCCGTGACTCTTTAGTTCGCCAACCCAGATCCCATTCATCGCAACCTATCCAACATCTTACAATGAAAGCCCTCGACGCCTTCTTGACCATGCTCGCCCCAGCCTTGGCGTCGCACATATCTCTGGCCGAACGCTCCGTCGCCGCGCCCAACTCGTCCTCGCCAGCCCCAGACACCCCATCCGGAGCCTACTGCGAGTGCGGCTACACGTACTGCGCATCTGTCCTCATGGCAATGAGTACGTTCTTCTCTGATTTCTGTCTCTTCCTTCCCCTTGATTCCTTCCTTCCAACGGACACTTCCCACGCGTCATGGGCATGGGGAGATGGACTGACAATGCGCGAACCAGAAACACCCTGGACCACGAAGCAGCTCGCCGATGCCTACTGCACTACATCCCACGCTGCGTGCAGTAGCGGGAAGCCCAGCACGGGCATAAACACGGCCTTGTTTATATGCCTGTGCAACGATGCTGCCCAGAAATATGGCAGGAATTTGGATCTGCTGTGTGCTTGTGACAAGTGTCTGGTCGTGGCGCCGGATTTCAGGGGCAGGTGTGAGACGCCATGCCATTCGGGGCAGTGCGCGAATTCGATTGGAGATTCGGACTAGTTCATCTTATACAAGTTACGGGTCACGACGAGTTATCGGTTATTTTACCGCCCCCGTCTGTGACGGGTTCTGGTTGAGTCTCAGTTGGACGGATGCCACTGAGTTAACAGCTGATGCGGGGGTACTTTGGTCAGATTGATGAGAATTTACGAAATGGACAATGAAGACGGCTTTTGGCACTCAAGAATGACTCTAACTTACACGTATGTAGTAAGTTACCAGTGCCTATCTAGTCACTCTATGATGCAGCAGTTAGTGAGGTTTGTAAGTATTGGGTGACGACGACGCCTGTGGGAATGTTACTCGAGTCTGCTAGATGAGGAGGCTTTGGGAGCTTCATGATCTTGCCCTGAGGTGTTTTACCACCCGCTCGGTTAATTCCGGTGTTAGGGAGAGATAAATCCCTGCTCCAGTCACAGTGTGAGAACCTTGGCTTTTAGACCGATTGTGTCAATCTTTACTTGTGTAATGTTCCCAATAAATTGAGTTGATGATTTGACTTGATTCGATCTGAGCTATCTGTGTTACACAACAGACCACTGGAGTCTTTCAGTGGTCGAAGTCGTTTCCCTGTGCTTTCTCCAGGAGTCCAGACTGGCCTCCGAGAGGTACGAGCCTTCTCCTCCCAGTTCAACCGGAGGATCAAGCTGATAAAACGACGACGCTGAGGACCTCTCGCCAGTCCACTGCCCGAAGGAAGAATAGGGAAACGACTCAGACTACTGAAAGACTACATAGTGGTCTGTCGTGTACCACAGATAGCTAAGATCGATCAAGCCAAACCGTCACATCCTTGCAGCTTGAGTCTGGCCCATGTATTCAGCCTCGCACGTGGAAAGCGCTACCGTAGGTGGTAGTTTCGTCGACCAGCTAGGTAATCGCTCCACTGCCTAAACTGAAGATATAGCCGGTTTTAGAGCGCCGTGTAGGAAAGTCTTTATCCCAAGTCGCGTCAATAAAGCCCTGGGGGGTCGCAAACATTCTTTGTAAACCAATTGGAGGTCTTCCGTGCGTTGAGGTACCGAAAAGGGCGCTTCAGAGCTGTTTTGTGAGTAGCTATAGGATTGGACATGAAACGACCAAGGCATGAGACTGCAAAGGCGATGCCTGGGCGGGTACCGAGCATGAGGTACATCAGGAACTGATCCCTTTGGCATACCAGGAGCGACACTCATCGGTAGCTTTGAGAGTTCCAGGCGCTTGCTCGAGTCTTGTATCAGTAGCCATCGGTGATGACACCTTTTTGTTGCTGCACTCCATCTGGTACTTCCCGAGAGTCTTTTGCGTATAGGTCCTTTCTTTGAGGCGAATGGTGCGATTCGAGCCGTCTCGCACAATCTACATATCAAGGTAAAAATGACACTCACCAAAGTCCTACATCTCGAAGCGTTTGGAGAGTGCGATTTTGAGTGCCGCGATTTCGTCTAGTTTGGGGTCGGCAGTGAGAAGATCGAGATAAATAGCGACATATACTTTACCTTCGGAACATACCCCAAGGTCGGAAGTAATTGGCTTAACGCCTAAATACCCAGATAGCCAGACAATGTCCCGTACCAAATTCTTGGCAGCTGTTTCAGACCATCGGCGCCTTATTTAGTAGACAGACACGGCCTGTGCTGTGCCGTCATTGAGCTCCTCTTGTTGCTCAACATGACAGATCCATGATCACTCCATGAAGACAATCAGTCTTGACGTGCATGATGCATCTGGTGTAACTCCGAGTCCAATGCAGCCGCAATCGCGGATATCGCCTTGTAACTCATCGTTTTGACGAAGGTAAATATTTCCTGATAGTTGTTAGTCCAAACGCTCTTCTTGTTCGCAACCATGTACAAATCGACGCTGGACCCGTTACATATTTCCATGACCCACGGTTTCAAGCTCCCCTCATGCCTCCAAGTTAGAGTTTAGTTCCAGATTCATCTCCATATACACCAATTCCACGACTCCATCGGTTTTCGGGTTTAGGTACGAGGATCCAGGTCTTGTTGCCATTCAGTGAGTTGAATTCCATCTTCATTGCGTCGTACCAGCGCTACCAGAGAGCTTTGCCCTTTTGCGCATTTCTGTAATTCTTGAGCTCAATGATAGTGGCTTCGAAAGCCAACACCACACAACTCGGAAGCGCGAAAAAGGGGGTTGTAGCCGTAGTGCTGTACGCGTTGTCCCGATATTGGCCGCGTGTTGGTCGCGTGTTGGGCGAGATGGAAGGCGGGCATTGTTGGAGTCAGATGGGCAGTCGTCGGCGGATTGGTCGTCTTGGAGTCGTGAAGGTGGTGTATATGGAGAATTGAGATGCATCTGAAGCTGAATTTGAACTTGGAGGCATGAAGGGTCTTGAAACCGCGGGTATTGGATACATATAACGGGTCCAACGTCGACTTGTACGTGGTTTCGAACAAGAAAAGGGTTTGACTTTGGACTATCAGAAAAATATTACATCAGTAGTCAACTGAAGAGCTATAGGGCGATATTCGTGATTGAGCCTGCAGTAAAGTATCTTCCAGTCATCGATACTACAAGGACGAACGCCAAAAGGTCCTTCAAATGACCACTCTAATCCAAACAACGGTAGCTTCACACTTACAGGAATCGAGTATTCTTGCTTGTCATCCTTGTATGCTTTAAGTCCGTCTTTCGACAAACGGGACATAAGCGTCGGCACCTCAATGCCAGCTTTGGCTTCGTAATCCTTAGGGTGTGGTTTCTGTGGATCTGTCGGCTTTTCCATAAAAGTACTCGGGTGATCCGGGTATAGTTTGTCCCAAAGTTCCAAGGCTGAGGCACGACCTTGAATCATATTGAGCCAACGCCTCTAGCCCTCCTCGTCGCGTAGGGAAGCAAGCTTTTCGTTCGTGGGGAAAGTGTATGTCGACATTTTGCGTTAGTTCGGAAATGTTCTCAAATTCGTCGTAGAGGTAGTGAGACTCTTAATTGTCAGATTTAAATTAGTTTTGGTGATAGGTGTTCTTGTATCGATTGATGTGATTACTGATGTTGTCTATGTCCTTCTTCTGGTTTTCAGGGGCCGTTCTAATTACAAAGTAGATGTATGTGTTCACGTGACTTCTGCCCTATTACCGCCCAGCGTACTCCGTAGTAGGGACCCATATCCGATAATCCGATATGTACGGAGTACTTGTCTTTAAGTTCCTTTCAACTGGCCTCAAACATGGCGCCATATTATTATACAAAATCGCTCGTGGCACCTCAGCCATGCTTGGTACATAATCTGATTTACCTCTAGAGCCTAGCCTCAGCACTCCTAACTCCTGACTCCTGATATCCGACAGACGTAAGCATTGTACATTCGACTTAAAAACTGCCAAAGGCCCAGGGTAGGTACCTGTAGCCAAATCCTACCTACCACACCGACGAAGCAGACTGACGTCATGGTGGATATGTAGTTCGCTTCCCCAGATTCCATGGGCTCCAGCCTCCCGCAAGTTGCAACTCTCTCGTGACCTCAACTTGACTAAAGAATGATACCGCCACCACTCCAGAGTCCGCCACCACCTCCCGAGACGTGTACGGTGTGATGCTTGACTTGGGTACGGGCGTCTGTACATGGCGCGCTCTAATGCAATGCAGCGACCATGGCTGGACCACAAACTGGCTTTGCTTTGCAGCACAGGCATTGAGCATGACGATCTGACAGACCAGCTACTCGTGGTGACTGGCTGGTTTTCCATCGTACATACATTAGGTACCTACATCATGCACCTTGTGCTTCGAAATCTCTGACCAGTGACAAATGACTCCAAGTGTCACGTCCTCGGCACCTTTGCCATATTGTCGTTTCATTCAGCCGCTGCACTCGACAGGACACTTGTACCTGGCTTGGTTTGCCATGACATCTGATCTGTCGATGTCCAGTCCGAACATGGTGTTCCGAACTCGGCATCGTTCGCGTTTTACGGCATGACTGCCACTTGCTGCCTCCCAATCTACCACGTCTTCGCCAGTGCCCCCTTTTCTCCCCATCCATGGCATACATAGGCTTGACGACGCGTGTTTTCTCATGACATCTCCATCTGGCATGAAGCCCATTCCACCATGACGTCCATTGTTTCTCGCCCTCTCTCCTCTGAACTTTGCCGTTCTTGTTCATTTGCGGCTCGGTTGTCACGATCCCGGCTAGCCATTCAAGGTTGGAATTCCTGGCGTCCAACTTCTCAGAGGGCTTGATAGCTGTTGACTACGCGGCTGCGAAGTAGATACAGTACATCTTGTTGACATAAACCAACTGCAGGAACATGTCCACGCCGCCACTGGCACAACACTCTGATAACGGCTGGGACGCGAAGCCTGATTCCATCTGTAGCCTGTAAAAATGTGACCCTTGTTCGACATGCCTCTGTTGCGACAACAGCCTCTCCAGCGGCCGACACGCAGAATCAGTCCGTCCCCGACGACGCGCCTCTAATACCGTATCGCCAGCTGACAGTCGGTGTGCCAAAAGAGGTTTTTGCTGGCGAGCGTCGTGTGGCCCTGACCCCACAGAACGTAGCCCTCTTGCTTAAGAAAGGCTTTGGAGAGGTGCTTGTCGAGAGCGGTGCTGGCATACAGGCCGAGTTTCTCGATGAAGCCTATAAGAAAGCCGGCGCGACCTTGGTCCACGGGCCGCAGGCGGTATGGTCAGGCTCCGATGTGCTTCTCAAAGTACGGGCCCCTTCAGAGAATGAGATTGAATTCGTCCAAGAGGGGCATACCATCATATCACTCCTGCATCCCGCACAGAACGAGGACATGGTCAAGAAGTTGGCCTCCAAGAAGGCAACCTGCTTTGCCATGGATATGATCCCTCGGATTTCCCGAGCTCAAGTCTTCGATGCTCTGAGCAGCATGGCGAACATCTCGGGATACAAAGCTGTGCTGGAAGCGTCCAACGTATTCGGCAGATTCTTGACCGGCCAAGTCACCGCAGCGGGAAAGATCCCCCCATGCAAAGTCTTGGTTATTGGAGCCGGTGTCGCGGGTCTCAGTGCGATTGCGACTGCTCGCCGAATGGGTGCCATTGTACGTGGGTTTGACACCCGACCTGCTGCCCGCGAACAGGTGCAGTCTCTTGGAGCCGAGTTCATCGAGGTGGGCATCCAGGAGGACGGGTCTGGAGCTGGTGGATATGCCAAAGAAATGAGCAAGGAGTTCATCGAAGCAGAAATGAAGCTCTTCAAAGAGCAAGCAAAGGAAGTAGACATCATCATAACTACGGCTTTGATACCTGGACAGCCAGCTCCCAAGCTCATCAAGACAGAAGCCTTGGATGTCATGAAACCTGGCAGCGTTGTTGTCGACCTCGCCGCCGAGGCTGGTGGTAATTGCGAAGCAACGCAACCAGGCAAGCTAGCCATGTACAAGGACGTCAAGATCATTGGTAAGTTTGCCTCACAGCTCCGATTTCTTCTTGCGCGCGTCTCTCTCCTCCGCTCGCATGACTGTATATTCGAACCCGCCAAAAAAAAAACTGACCTGCGCTGCTCCTATACATAGGATACACCGATCTGCCCTCTCGCCTGCCAACTCAGTCCTCCACGCTCTATTCCAACAACATCACCAAGTTCCTGCTATCAATGGCACCCAAAGACGGAGAATTCGGCATCGATCTTTCGGATGAAGTTGTTCGCGGCTCCATCGTGACGCAGTCTGGACAGATTATCCCTCCTGCTCCTCGACCTGCGCCACCTCCCGTGCCAGCAAAGCCAGCCACTGAATCTGCTGCGGCCACCATCGAACTTACCCCGTGGCAACAAAAATCGCGCCAAGTAGCCACCATTACTGCCGGAATGAGCAGTGTCCTCGCACTGGGTAAATTCACCAGTCCGCTATTCATGTCCAATGCCTTCACATTTGGGCTGGCAGGCTTGATTGGCTATCGTGTGGTCTGGGGTGTTGCGCCTGCACTGCACTCCCCTCTCATGAGCGTCACGAACGCCATTTCTGGCATGGTCGGCGTTGGTGGGTTGTTTGTTCTGGGAGGTGGTTATCTCCCTAGCACTAGCCCCCAATTGTTTGGTGCATTGAGTGTTTTGTTGGCATTTATTAACGTTGGTGGCGGCTTCGTCATCACGAAGCGAATGCTGGACATGTTCAAACGTATGTCGTCCATCCCTCTCATGAGTCATGACTGGTCGTTTAAATCGAAGAGACTGAACTGCTTCTTAGGCCCGACCGATCCTCCTGACTATCCATGGCTCTATGCTATTCCAGCGGCTGTCTTTGGCGGGGGGTTCATCGCTGCGGCGTCCACAGGAACTGCAGGTCTCGTCCAGGCTGGCTATCTGGTCAGCTCAGTCCTCTGCATTGGCTCCATATCCGGTCTCGCGTCTCAAGCTACTGCCCGCATGGGAAATATGCTTGGGATTCTTGGTGTGGGATCAGGCGTCCTAGCGAGCTTATTAGCTGTTGGGTTCCCTCCCGAAGTCCTCACCCAATTCACCGGGCTTGCCACTATTGGTGCATTGGCAGGTCAGTCTCATCAACGCCGTGGATCACTGTTGAAACCCTCTATTTTTTGACACCATGTGACTACCAGGCATGTTGATCGGAAAACGGATCACACCGACTGATCTTCCCCAAACGGTTGCGGCACTGCATTCTATTGTCGGTTTAGCGGCCGTGTTGACTAGCATTGGCAGCGTCATGACAGATGTCGCCGACCTTTCGACTTTGCACATGGTTACCGCGTATCTTGGCGTCCTTATAGGTAATGTCGTGTTGCGTCGACTCATGCGGATGCTGGCCATGGCTCTAACGTCTTCCTTGCAGGCGGCATCACATTTACCGGGTCTCTCGTGGCATTCCTCAAACTCGCGGGAAGAATCTCGTCTCGCCCTGCCATTTTGCCGGGTCGACATGCGATCAACGGGGGACTTCTCGCAACAAACATGGCAACAATGGCTGCCTTCATCACCATGGCTCCTGGTAGCCCCATGATTGCTGCCGGTGCGCTGGCCGCAAACACGATGCTAAGTTTCGTGAAAGGATACACAACCACAGCTGCCATTGGTGGCGCCGATATGCGTAAGAAGAAGGGCCTCGATTGATTCGGCATTCAAGCAAACAACCCCATATGAATGTTGAGAAATGCTAACAATTCCCTGATCCCAGCTGTTGTCATCACCGTGTTGAATGCGTACAGTGGATTCGCACTTGTAGCGGAGGGCTTCATGCTGGATAATCCGCTCCTCACCAGCGTTGGAGCCCTCATTGGAGTATCTGGTTCCATTCTTTCGTACATAATGTGCGTAGCCATGAATCGATCGCTCACGAATGTCCTCTTTGGTGGCTTGTCTAGTCCCAACCAAGCACAAGAGTACAAACCCGAAGGCGAAGTCACGCAGACAAGCGTGGACGATTTAGCCGACGCAATGCTCAACGCGGAGTCAGTTATCCTCGTCGTGGGATACGGCATGGCAGTCGCCAAAGCCCAGTATGCCATCTCATCGATTGTGTCGCATTTGCGCGCAAAAGGGATTACTGTGCGCTTTGCCATTCACCCCGTAGCCGGGCGTATGCCTGGTCAGTGTAATGTGCTACTTGCTGAAGCGAGCGTTCCGTACGACATTGTTCTGGAGATGGACGAAATCAATGATGATTTTCCCGATACGGACTTGACGGTTGTTATTGGGGCCAATGACACGGTCAATCCGATTGCCATGGAGAAAGGTAGTCCCATTGAGGGTATGCCCGTTCTTCATGCGTGGAAGAGCAAGCAAGTTGTGGTTATGAAGCGAGGCATGGCAAGCGGATACGGTACGTTGCGCGACGGCCCCCTGCGGTGGATTGTTTGTTGGCTTTTCGTACTGATCTGACCATTGTGAAGCCGATGTGCCGAACCCGATGTTCTATATGTCCAACACGAAAATGCTGTTCGGTGACGCCAAGATCTCTTGCGAAGGTAAGCATATACCATTGCGGAATTGATCCAACGCTGTGAACGGTTTTTCTAACAGTCTTCTAGCCCTGAAGACGGCCATCGAGGCCAAGTAGGAAGGCCAACTGAATATGGAAAGTCGAAGACATGAGAGTATGTTGATGCGAGAGTGCCCGCTGGGAAACGAAATCTTTTGGTCTTCCGTTTCTCGCATAGATACATATCTTAGAGCCGTCGATAACATTGGATATGATGCGGCCCTTGAAATAGTTCGTTGAAAGAGGTGCACGTAGACCCGCTACTGCTAGCAGCACGAGGCTTGTTTCTCCTGCGTTAGACGTAAACAACGTGCCTGTTCTACCCACAATATGCCACTCTTCAGTTTCTGAGATGGAATGCTGTTTCGAACTCAACTGCGCTACTGAAGAATGAAATGCTGAATGATGAGGGAACCTGTTGGGACCGTAAGTTTACAAAAATCAATGAAGATATAAACAAGCACTAGTGCATAAGTACTAAAGAAATGGCCGCTATGTTAATTGTCTTCGTTGTTGTATTTTTTGAGTACAAAAGGGGCGGAGACCAGCTTTGTGGTGTTGACAGTTGTGCGCGCTATATGGGTGATCTTGTGCTTCCACGCGCTCAATTATGTCAATCATAAGGCGTTTCTCCTTCGTCTCGTTCCCGGTTTCACTAAGCATCCGTGAAGGGAAAAATGATCGGTGCACATAATAGTTGGGATCTTTGGCATCCCTTGGCATCCCAAGCTGGCTCGTGATAACGTCGAGTGTTGGTCCTGATAGTGAAAGCGATGTCCGCAGGTTCTTGACAATTCATGACATGTAGTCGCTCGCTTGGTATATCCTTCATCTTCCATACGTAGAGACCTGACGTTAGTTTCGGTAATTAGTAGCCAGAGGAAACTACCATTGCGCTGCTCGTCAAAGGCTACGCCCGCATGGCACAAAAGAAAACAGCTTATGGATCCCATTCATGTAGTTCCTTAACGCGTATGTTATGTACAAAGTCTCCATTTAAAAACTTCACCTCCTCGGCGCAGCGACTGGCGCCCATGCTGCGATCTTGGGCTTGGTACTAGAGGTGTAATCTATCAGTGCTGATCGCGGCAAACGGAACTTCTCAAACGTAAACAAGACACATGGATACAGTGTATATATGCACACATGTTTAAGTGTGCGTGTGCGCAGAAAAGTCAACTTACGTGTTATATGGCCTGAAAGCACCGTGAGTCTGCGTATAATGCCCGACAGGACCCGGCTTTTCAAACTTCCTCATTCCGACGGCAATGAGGGGGTCTTCGGTCGGCGGCTTATCCAGCGAGTACGACATCCACGCGTGCCAGCCGGGCTCAATGTGCGAGGCGTCAAAGTCGTGTTTGGCGTAATCAACCCAGCGGGTTCGAAGAGGCAGTTCCTCGGGATTCTCATAGTACTTGTTGCCGTTGCGGTCGGTGCCTACGAGGCGGCCGTATTTGGTATCACCTGAGTGCGAGCTTTGTCAGTTGCGATTCGTCCTGCGATGGGAGGCCGTGATATAAGGAATCGTTGAGGGGGTCTATCGTGGGCGAATTGAGGCGAGGGCATACCGATATACTGTATTTTGTTGTCGAGGAAGACAAAGAGGACGAAGGTGAGCGGTGTGCCTAAGAATTGAGCTGGCGAGAGTTGACCAGGTTGCAACATACCTGCATTTGATGGAAGAATTCCTGTTGGAAGGGTTAGTGAATTGACTCTCCGGAATTGAGGCGTGGAGATACATGGGTGTGACGAACCTTGATTCCGATCTTGCGGAAGTTTCGTATGGTACGACTAGGAGTCGACATTTTGGCGACTTTGGGGATGTGCCCTTGATGATGCGATGCGATCAGGAGGCAATGCCTAGGTAGATGGTGATGATGTTCAAGGCCGCTGGATTGCTGGATTGATGTTCGGCAGACAACTCAATCGGCGAATGGTCGGGTAGTCGCCTTGTCCAATCAGAGAGCTTCCGATTGACAAGAACAGTGACCCAAGGAACTTGATGAGCAGTGACTTGTTTTGGAGAACTCCACCCACCATGAGAGCCAATTTCAACTTTCAAGGCTCAAATGGGAACAGCACCTATCGATATGAGCTAATCAGCTGAATATTCGCAGGGGAAAGAAGATGTGTATGAACATCCCACTGCTTTCTCCTTACTTGCATCAAAAGAAAATGTTTGCCCGCGCATGTACCAGATGCGTAGTCCGTCCGCGCTCAGCACTGCGAACCAATGCCGTTTCTTCCCGAGTCCAGCGCAGGTCGTATGGCACCGCCCCCGGTTCCGGTTCGACAGCATCATCGACACAGGCAAATGGATTGAGCGCGGGCTCTCTGGCGCCTCTGGTCAGCGAGCTGGACCGCATGGCACCGAGTTTTGACATTCGCGGCCAAGATGTGTGCATAATACGCTCGCCGGCGGACTTTTACGAGACTCTCAAGGTCAGACACACAATAACATGGCATTCCCACGAGGCGGTCCATCTGTGAGCGCATATCTAAACTGCTCCCACAGAATCGAATCCGAGCGGCGAAGACACGAATATTTCTCTCGACACTGTACATTGGAAAGTCGGAACAGGACTTGATCGCCACGCTGCAAGATGCGCTGCGCCGCAATCCCCAGCTCAAGTTGAGCATATTGACGGATTGCTTGCGTGGAACACGAGAAGCTCCCAATCCGTCTTGCGCCTCGCTGCTGGTGCCTCTTGTGTCGGAATTCGGCAGCGATCGAGTCGAAATCCGCATGTATCACACGCCGAACCTGACGGGCTTGCGGAAGAAATACATTCCCAAGAGGATCAATGAGGGCTGGGGCCTGCAGCACATGAAGCTCTATGGAGTTGATGACGAGATCATCATGTCTGGGTATGGGGACACAGACCGGTGACCTGACTTTGGGTATGAAATGGCGGGTTTCCTGTTGTGCTAACGTTTTCCTCTTATACTTCCAGGGCGAACCTGTCAACAGATTACTTTACAAACCGTCAGGACCGGTACCACGTCTTCTCGTCAAAAGAGATCACGGATCATTTCTGCAGAATACATGAGGCGGTTGGATCGCTGAGTTTCCTCGTCGAGCCGTCGGGTGATCCTGCTGGGTTCGACTTATCGTGGCCTGCATCCAACTCGGCGCCGAACCCGGTCCAGGAACCGCATGCGTTCATCAAGAGCGCAAGCTCAACGTTGAAGAGCCATTTGGCGCCGAGTACGCACCATTCGCCATCAAAGAATAGTCTGACCAATACGAGAGTGTACATGCTCGGACAGTTCTCGCAAATCATGCAACCGGATCACTCCACTGAGCTTCCGGCGCTGACGCATATACTCGGGCAGCTGGCGTTACCTCAGTACAAGGGGTCTTCATGGACGTTTACGGCCGGCTACTTCAACCCAGCTCCGTCGCTGAGCAAGCTACTCATCGGAACCGCATCCACCAACAACACCGTCATCACCGCTGCTCCTGAAGCAAACGGCTTCTACAAATCAAGAGGCGTTTCTGGTCTCTTGCCCGACGCATACGTGCTCCTCGCGCGACGCTTCCTCGACGCAGTAACTCGGAGCCGTCGCGAGGGCGATATTACCCTCAAGGAATGGCGGCTCGGCACGACGGGCCAGCCGGGTGGCTGGACGTACCACGCAAAGGGCCTCTGGGTGACTATGCCCGAGCAGGCGAACCCGTCGATT
The DNA here is from genome assembly GCA_004016085.1 of Claviceps quebecensis. Classification (NCBI taxonomy): domain Eukaryota; kingdom Fungi; phylum Ascomycota; class Sordariomycetes; order Hypocreales; family Clavicipitaceae; genus Claviceps; species Claviceps quebecensis. Next base: position 21,758 of record QEQW01000348.1, read on the forward strand.
AGTATCATTGGCAGTTCAAACTACACGAAGCGCAGCTACTCGCATGATCTGGAGGTTGGGGCGTTGATCGTGACCAAGGATGAGGAGCTCATGAAGAAGCTGGGGGATGAGCAGACTTGGCTACAGGAGCATGCGCAAAAGGTGACGAGAGATGATTTCGCTAAGAATGAGAGGCGGGTTGGGCTGCAGGTTAGGATTGCCATGTGGATTGTGTCCCTGGTGGGAGGTGCTTTGTAAAAGGAGTGTAGAATGTTGCATCTGTTGTGTCTGTAGTATTACGAGATACCCTGTTTGATCAGTAGATGATGCTAGTTAGCAGCTGGCCAACTTGTCGCTAATCCATGCCGCTCTTTTCTTTTCTTGAAACTGTGCGGCTGACCGTCCTGCTTGCTCATTCGAGTACCGTGTATTACACTTGATGATCAACAAGTCACGCTTGTTGGCAGGGCATAAGCTCAGTGGTCGGCATAAAGAAAACTTGTTTATTACTAGCCGAATTCACAGCGGCGTCACAGCCACTCGGCGCGCCAGGTAGATTGTTCAGCACCGGCTTAGTATTACAATAGAGTCTTTGACGATGATTTCGAGGTTCCAAGAATGTCGTGAAGTTCATCTCAGACCTAGGAGCACCGGGAGCTGCACAGAGGAATTTCACAGCCGCAAACAGCACTCATCGGAGCAGGAACACCTGCATTTGGACCTCCTTGCGATCGCCTGCATGACCCTGGAAGATCAGAACGACCTATATAGAGAACGACGACGCAGAAAAGACGCGTCTCCGCCGTGTGTGATAGAAAAGCATGGCTTGTTCAACTGAGTAGATTATACACAAATACGTACACAGATCCTCGACACTTGGGCAATAAGTGCCGCGTCTCACAAAACAGCCCCCCCAATCGGAGGGCCACTCATTTTCACGCCATGAACTTTAATGTTACTGACCAAGTCACTCTGATGCCTCCGAAGAATCTTCTTGAGCACGGCCTTCTCCATGACCAGATGGCCCGTCTCCAAAAGGTCCTTAACATCCACCTCCTCCACCGACAGGGCTCGACCTTCCAGCGAATTCAGCTGCATAGCCTCATCCAAAAGCTTCCGCTTCTTCCCCGTGACAAAGAGCGTTCGGCCGTTAGCGCGACCGAGACCCAGAGTATCCAGCACGCCCTTCATGTACTTTTTCAGATACGACTCTCGCAGGCCATCCTGCAAATACTCGTCGGCCAGCAGGTTAAAGTCCTCCGGCAGGGGAAGCTCCATGCCGTCTTCACAGATGGTCAGCTCGCCCCTTCTGTAGCGGTAGCTCAGAGCCGTCCGCCAGGCCTTATCGTAGACCTTACGGTTGAGCTTAGTGCTGAAGTCGCGAGGGTGAGGCCCAAAGACTTTGCCTCCGCCGCGAATCGAGGGACTCTGCCTGGAGCCGAGACGAGCTCTGCCTGAGCCCTTTTGGGGCCGCATTTTGCGATGCGATCCGTGAACTTCCCAGCGGGTCTTGCTCGAGGCTGTGCCTTGACGGGTATTGTCACCTTCGTAGACAACGGCGAGGTGGAGGAGGTCGCGGCGGAGGGGGAGGTAGAGATGCTTAATGGAGAAGTGCTCCAGCGACGTCGGTTCGAGGGAAGGGAAGCTGTGGATCGTCACGGGTACGGTTGTTGCTGTTGAGTTGATTCATTAGACGGATTTTCGTGTGTAGAAGGGGGTCTGCCTGTTTTGGAGGAAGATCGTACTCGGCATCCACGACTCGAGGATGGATTGTGTGGGCGAGATTTTGGAGATGTCTCGCGCGGGCACTTCAGTGGCCATTGATCGAGTGAAAGCTTTTCTCATGGGTAAAGCCTGTGCGAAAAGAGTCAACAATCTTATCTGCTATGATGGTTGTCATCAGTGCCAAACATTTGCCGCGCGGAGATGCGCTCACCTTCTGCGATACTCTCAAGGCAGCCATTGCCTCAGTGAGGCAGGCCAGCCCTGATTTCGAAGCCATCGTCAATTGCACTCTGGCGTCGATGGAGTCTGCTGGTCCGTTGTTGAGTCCGCAGGCTTTAAAACGTCGGTGCCTGTGCAACAGCTTGCGATGGGATCTCAAAATTCAGATGGCCTTCGGCAACTTCTGTCCGTCCATTGTTGACCGGAACGGGCAATCTCCGCGCCGAGTCCCGAAAGAAAAACGCAAGTGGGTCCACGCTCTCCGTCCTGAGCCTGAGCCACGAACCCTTGGGATGCATTTTCTCATCCGGCAAACAACGGACATCGCAACTTCGCCTTTCGACCAAGGCAGAACTGCCCCAGACACAGACGCACAATTATGTCACGGTGTCCGGCCGTTGCGCGCCCGCTCGTCAGGCACCTGCGGCAGCCTTCATGCGCCCTCCGATCATTCACCACCGGCGCATCGCGAGCTGCTGAGGTGAAGGAGCAGGGTGTCGCCGCCAAGCTCTCTCCAGAACCCAGCCCTTTCGACCTCGATCCCAACACAGTGTCTGCCAAATTCGAGGCGCAGCTAATGAAGGAGGGTAAATGGCCAATTGGATCAAGAAGAAGGCGACTGGCGATACGAAGCACCCAGGACATCCCCTTCGAGCACCTGCCGTACCAGGCATTCCAGGAGGCCCGAAAGATCCTGGCGGCCGATCGAGAAGACAAGCTGGCCAAGATTCGTGCCGGCCTAGAAAAGATTGCGTGGTTGGAGAAATCGGATGCTTCCGAGATCAAGGGCGGACAGGCATCCAAGGATGCCAAATTGGCAGGCTTGAGGAAAGAGGTGAATCGGTTGAAGATTCTTGCGGATGTGAATGATCCCATAATCAAAAAGAGATTTGAAGACGGAATGGGTGAGGCTCTTCTTCTTTTCTTGTTCCTCGTGTTTGTTTTCCTGCTCTGCAAATCGAGCCTACTTGCGCCTTGATGGGTCTCTCTTTGGGCTCCTTGTCAAGACATCTCAAGAGCCACAATCATTCGGTACGCATGCTAACTCTCGGCGCCTTGCCAACTCCGACTCCCAGGCGATATGAACAAGCCCATCTACCGCGCTCTCGCCGAGAAGAAGTGGCGATCCTACGACGAGCGTCTTATCACACAGAGAATTACGCAGTTCAACATCGTACCCGATCTCCTCCCCAAGTTTGAGCCAACCGCCGACGTCCAACTATTTTTCCGCCGATTGAAAATCGAACCTGGCGCCATCTTGAACAGTCTCACCACCGAGAAAGCCCCGCGTCTCCGGGTGCAGGTTTTCGACAAGGGCCAACGTCTTGTCAGCGTCGTAGTGCTGGACCCAGATGTGCCCCAGCCGGAGACCAATACTTTCATGAAACGCTGCCACTACCTAGCCGCCAACATCCCCCTCAGCCCCACGGATCCATCTCTAGCGTTGATGAATATCGTCGCCGACAACCAGCTCGCTGTGCCCTGGCTGCCCGCGTTTGCGCAAAAGGGATCACCCTACCACCGCATGAGCATCTTCTTGCTCGAGCAGAAGCCCGGCGAAGAACTGGACGTGTCCAAGCTGAAGGAGCTATACTCTAGCCGGGACAATTTCTCGCTCAAATCCATGCGGGACAAGTTCGGCCTCAAGCCCTTTGGCTTCAACATGTTCCGCTCCGTTTGGGACGAGAACATGGCTGCCGTCATGGAGAGACACAACCTGGCCGGTGCTGACGTGGAGCTGCGACCCACGCGCGTGCGCAGCCTCAAGGCGCGTGTGAAGCCTCGTGGATGGGAAGCCAAGCGACAGAGTCCCAGGTGGCGCCACGTTTGGAAGTACACCAAGAACATCAGGGGTCTTTCCAACAAGAAGGGCTGGTTGCGAAAGATGTAGACGTCATGGATTGGCTGTTGGATGGACAGCTGGCGAAGCTTATGTGTATTATAGTAATGTACATGTGTCAAGAACAAGACAAAAACAAATCAAAACGTTTCTCACAGGTATTTCTTGGACGGTTCCGTTTCGTTCTTGTCAATATCCGTCGCAATCGAACAGCCATGTCTGTTCATGGGAGTTTGCTTATGGCTACCTAATTGCGGGCAGTAGTGCTGCACCACTCTCAAGGGCTTTATCGGCTGATCACATAAGATTGGCAACATCAGGTTCTTAGATGTGATTCATAATGCTAATGACTGAGTTGACCTCGTCGCGGAGAGACTCGGGAGAAGGAGTGAGAGGGATGACGACATTGGATGATTCGTTGCGCTTTCGATAATCCTCAGGCGCTCGCACAGCACCGCAGCGTATCGTACAGAAAGATGCAGCCACTTCCCAGGAAGGATGCCAATTTGCTCTGTGAAGCTCGTATCACTCAGAGCGAGATTGTGCAACACAATATGAAAACGTGCTATGTATTTTCTCCCAAAATATGTCACGGCTGGCTGAGCGATGATGAAGATGTCACTATAGCTTGTTGGCAAAGACCGGTCATAGGTGGACGTCATACTCCATGGCATCGAACATGGGCACAAGCTCTCCAGACATTAACGGTCCGAAGTTTGCATATCGACAGCCCTTTGAAGCGTCGCATGTTAAGGCCAATGCCACGGGAGACGTTTCAGTGTCTTCCTCATTCGGCAACGGCCCTGTTGAATAGGTAGGCACCTATCGTCGGGAGCACAAGGGACAATCGCTGCAAAATCTTGGAGAATGCGTGGATGCCTGCCGCGGCGGAGTTACACTGAGACAACGCAACAGACGTACTGTATCGCAGATATAGGGTTGTATCTTATACAGATTTATTATACCATGCGCTGGTATGGAAATGCACCTATGCCTCCTGTTTTGGCCAACAGATCAGACATGATTGGTAGCACATTGGGATCACAGGTAGGCTCGTCCGGACGAGACACTCCATAACTGCCCGGAGCTCAATTCGAGCGTGCAAAAACTCACTCTGCACCGAGATATTATATTTCGCAACAGGAGAGTGCAACAGAAGCCCGGCGTACAGCTCCGCGATTGCGCCGCCCATTGAGGTCGGAACTAACGGTGCGCTGCTCCGCGGGGATGGAGCCTAGATGGAGCGAGATACTGTAGCATGACTCAACGACTCTGCGAGTAGCTGCTCTAGGAAGTTATCGTGTGCCTTGACCAATGACCATTTGCTTTGCTGGCAGCTGCTGTGCTTCCTTCTGCTGTCCGTCTGGGAGGACGCTGAGAAATCAGCGCGCGTTAAGAAGCTGGTGAACACATCATGATGACACATTTGTTTCTGTGTCTGTGTCTGAAACTGTGCCTTTGTCTCTCGCACTGCACGTTTTGGGAAGAGAGAAGGGGAAACAAGGTCAAGCGCGGAAGGTAATGCGTGCTTCGTTCACTTTGTACATGCTGCTAACTGTAACATGAATTGGCATGGCGTAAAGTTCTCTCTTGCCGGATACAAACGTTCGAGGAACGTCCCTTACAATCGTCATGCCTGCTTTGTTTCTCACTTGCATGGTTGAACTTTGCCGTGCAACCATTGATGCATTAGGTACATGATAAGTGTACTTCCTAACTGCTATATCCAGAAGACTGGTCGTCAAAAAGGTGCATATTCACATGCTTTCGCGCTACCTAGGTACCTGTAACCTACCTATGTACATATGTACCAAGTTTGCGGCTTGCCTCCACTTCCCCGCACCACACAGAAAATCGACCTTCAATTCTGAGAATTCTGATGCTCAAACCACTCTTCAGGATGCCAGACCTCTGTTGGCCGCTCCTTCACCCCAGGTGGCTTCTTCATCACCCTCAGGTACTTATTCAGGTCGACTGATGCCTCCTTGTGCCACTCAGTGAGCTTCTCAAAATTGATGCAATGGGCCTGGATGGAGCTGCGCCACAAAACTTGTAAGACCGATATTCGGCGGCGCCCCGGCGGTTATATCCTCTGCAGCGAGGTGAGTTTGGGAGAACGTCTTACAAGTCTGGAAAGGGATATTCGAGACCCTCGGTCCAATGGCGAGTGACGAGGTTCAGGTTGTTGCTTTTGCCGGTTTGATCATCATCCGCGGTTAGCTAGTCAGGAAGCAAGAGGGCTGGTTCAACGAGTCCCTCGAAATGAACAAAGGAGAGGAAAATAAGAACATGAACAAAGAGAGGGTGTAAAAAAGAGGTGAAGGTGCGCTTACCTGCACGAGATGTGCTGAAACAGAATGTCAACGCAGTGATTGAGGTGGATTTCCGGCATAGAATCCTCCTTCGTCGCGTCCGCTGTGATAGTCCAATGTCAGTAAGTAAACCCCCTTGCCCCTTGATTTCAGGCCAAAAGAAGCTCCTATAGAGGATTGCACGGCCGGAACTACCTATAGTCCTGTTATAGTACGTGGAATAGGCGGCTTGTCGAAGTCTATCCTTGTGATCAGCGAGGTTTCGCATCGATTGCCCAGATTGAAGCTTCTCTTCAAAGCTCATGACACAAACGTGCGGCAAACTTTCAACGAAGCAGGGCTCCGAAGCAGATGAGAGAGAGAGAGAAGAGTAGTCAATACTCACACATTCAGGCAATGTAGATTATGGAACACGTCCAACGCCGCCACATAGGCATCGTCCCCGAGACCCCAAACATCGTCCTCGAGCTTGGCCACCGTATCTG
>QEQW01000349.1:0-28275 GCA_004016085.1 Claviceps quebecensis
ACTCACCGTTTTGATTACTGCATTGCTCAATCACAAGGAGTACATGGAAAACCGTTCAAAATGCATGGGCAGCAACTTACAAGAGCAGGAATGAGGCGAAGTATAGGTGCATACAAATTTGTATGCAGAGATACATAGGTGAATGGAAGTATATCTACATACAAATTTATATTGGGAAATACATACGTCCACCTTAGGCTTAGCGTGGTTATGCGTGTTCAATAAAGCAGATACCTAGTCGTGTTTATGTACTCAGGACAAAGGGCTTCCCCTCTTTATCATTCTTCTCTTGCCTCACTTCCTAGTTCAGGCATGAGCGAGAACATGTTACAGACACGATGAATATTACCTGTAGGCTGTACATTTGGTTACGCATGCATTAGTACCTACCCTGTTTATGTATCCCAACGCTCAGCGATGGGGGGACTTGTGACCTTGTCTCGGAGACTCGAGAGCCATAACAATGAGGCACTGATCTGCCACAGTGATTGAGCAGTGAGGCGTAGACGGTAGCCCTTGGCCCTTTTTCTCATTTCAAACTTGAGACGGCTTGAGGAACATACTCCGTAAAGTAACGGGATCATCCCCTTCTTGTATTCTCCGAGTCAGCATCGGCCAATGACCGTAATAACAGGAGTACAGGACCATGAACACAACTACCCCAGCCTCCCTTCTCAATGCGTATCGGGTTCCATCGCTGCAGGAGTTTCTTTGTGCGCCTTTGACGCATGTCTCTACTTAGTACTTTGTCTTCGGCTCGACGGGCCACGGCTCCCCCTGTCTTACCTAGTCTGTGACTCTGTGGCTTGTGCCTCCGACCTCGCGCATTGGTGTTCCTGTAATCCGTAAACAGAATGGAACTAACGTGTCTTAACTAGAATCGGAATTGCAGGGGGGGGTTTCGACTTCTCGTTGCGCAGCGCCTTCCGGCTGAACCAGTCGCACCGCGGACCAGTATCCAGGTGTCATTGTCAGCCCTGACAAGGCTGAGCCTGGGCCCGGCAGGTGATGGCAACATGGAAATGGACATGGGCCCTGGGGAAGGTTGCAGATCTGGCATTTCTGCCGCTTTCCGAGCGCCCGCCCCCGTTTTCGGCCCCGTCCGTCTATAATGCAAGGAGACGAAGGCGGTACTACCTTGTAGGTAGGTACTCCGAGGTAGGTCTCGTCACACCAGTGACACCAGTGATATCCACGTGGATTGTAACCGCTTCCGCCTCATCCCGACCTACCTACCTCCTCCAATGTGCCCCTGAAGTCTGTACTCCGTAGACTGTAGCAGAAATAACGCATCACTTTTGCTCTTTGGTTATTCTTTCTTCCGTCTTTCTTCTTTTATTTTTGTGTATTGAAGTACGTAACAGTTACTTCGGACCTTTCAAGGCTTCTGAGGTCACAACGGACTCCGGAGTAAAGACTGAGGACAACATGTCAAAGGTAGGTATCAATGCTTGAAAGTTGAAGGTTTTGATCTCTGGCTTCTCAATACTCCATTGACTTGCAGGTTGCCACCACCCGTGTACGTACATACTCAAAAACATGATCCTTGGCATATCCACTCTGAGGACACGGCGTACCGAAGTCCGCTGTACGTCCGCGACAACAAGCAACCTCCCTGAGAGTCTCTCCACCGTCACTCCTGAGTCCTACCTCTGAGCTCAGAGCCAGGTCCAGTACAGGTAGAGTGGAGATGCTTTGTTACTGTTTCAGCGCGCCACGCGCGTCGTCGAGGCGCAGAGCGGTCACGTGAAGTACCTACATAACGCACCTACAGACACGCTCATGCAGGCGGTACATATGTAAGGAGTAGAACGTCAACTTGTCGTTGTCGTATACGGGACGGTATGGACCGTATGGTGCAACGTGAACGGTGAAGACGAGCGAGTTCCGAGCATCGCCATCTTGTTCCCCTAGGCTCTTGTTCGCCTTGACGCGCTGTTGAGTGGTGAGCTTGGCCGCTGGCTGTAAATTCTGTCCCGGAGTCCGGACAGGCCGCCCGAGTCGTATCTATGAAACCGTAAACGTCTCTGGTCGGATGTGTGGCAGGCGGATGAGCTCGATCTTGTCGAGATCATGATGGGTACCTACACATGTACTTGATCTTACAGTCGGGGGACCGTGACTTGCTCCTTGCTGTTTTGCTTGTGGCGGACCGTGGTTGAGTGAACTGTCACGACTCACCAGTCGTAAGCGAAGAAGACTGTGATTGGAGGTCCAGGAAACTTTGGTCTGCAGCCTGCAGGGAGATTTGTTTCTCAAAACGAATACATATGTAATGCAATGTGCACAGAGGCATGTGTCACATCGACTCACACGTTACAGAGTACCTACCTACTGGAGTTGTAATTGAACTTTTGAAGTCCCCAGTGGATCTGTACCTAGGATGAACTCTCTCATCTCACGCACCGATCAATCAGGATGAGCAGCACACGTTACCGATAAATCATGACAAACGAAATCGGACTTACGTATTTACCTATGGCACACACGCCGCACTGCGGTTGGACCATCGTTGGATTTTCCTTCCTGTTGTACTATCCCATTAGCGGTCCGCAGGCTCACTTCATGTCACGGGCCCTACAGCCCTCCTGCTCGGTGGTCACGACTTGGAGTGACATGGAGGCTTCAGAAACACAAGTCTTCAAAATGCTTCATCACGTACCCTACAGCCATTTGGTATATTCACAGAAATTTCGGTCCTGGACGCTTTATTGATGAAAATTAGGTACATAGCCGTAACCTCAGTCAAATTAGCGTCGCGATAAGTGCGATATAGCCTTCTAACAAAGGGAATTGTTAGTACATACATCTTTATCTTGAGCCACTTGCGCAGTAAATTATTTCAGACGCAAGAAAAGTTTGGTCTTGCAGTGCCGTAACGCGTGCGTTCAGCTCGATGATTCCCCAATGCCGAGGCCGAGGTGGTAATTGGCGGTACTTTCTGTCAGGCCAATTATGCGGGCAAAGTGGTGTACTCTTCATTAGCTGCGACACGATTGGCTGCGACACCATGTCTGCGACTTAAAGTGAGCCTTTGGACTGTCAATTGGATGCGAGCTATACATTCTGCATGCCAATGACGGTCCGAAGGCTCACCTTCAGTCGCGGACTCCATACCCCTGCACGCGTTATTAGGGCTTTGTCGCGACTCGGAGTGATGGAGCAATAACAAACACCTTCGCGTTCCCGTCAAGTTTCCGTTTGACTCTAGCGACTACATATAGTCAGCTCACGGACTAGTTCGAATTGACGACACCCTCCAAGAATCATGGCTGACTCACCTGTGCAACCAGCCCCAAAGCTCTCACAGCGGAAGCGAAGCAAGCTGCAACGCAAAGGGGCTATAATTTTCAACCATTGAAGCCGGCTGATCGTAAGGCTTCCATCTCGCAGCTCCCAGACGACCCCGTCGCCCTGTTTCATCGATTTTGTCCAGAATTTTTGGTCGAGCAATGGGTTGTCTGGACGAATAGCTGGGCTACACACTGCATTGAACAACGCGTCAATGCAGGCTCAGCCGACTCAGATGATTCGGACGATGAAGCGGAAGACATCAGCGTTCTTCGCTGGGTCTCGACGACTGTTGCGGAGATATACATCTTCCTAGCAGTTTTCATTTACATGGGCATTCGCCCAGAGAAACTAGATTGACGAAGAAAAAAAGCCTGGTGCTGGCGATCCGACGCACCGAATTCTCAAATACGTCACCATGTCGGCGTTTTAAGCTGCTGTTCCATTATCTCAGAATCTTTGATCCATTCAGTGAACCTACCGACAGCCTCAGTCGGCTAGTCTCACGGGTGACCCCTTGGTCAGATCACATTCAACAGGCTTCGACTGACCTCTTTAAGCCGGGTCTGAAGGTCGCTGTAGACGAATGTATGGTTCGTTTTACAGGAAGATCCAGTGCCAAGGTCACAATCCCCAGAAAACCCATCCCCGAAGGCCTCAAGATCTGGGTCGTTGCTGATCATGGCTATTTCTTGCGTTGGATGTTTCACCTCCCGGGACGAAGCCCCGAGATTAAGTTCCCCCAAGAGGCTCATGAGCCCAAGATGGCCGCGACACAAGCTGTGGTGTTGGACCTGGTGCGGCGCTTGGAAACAAAAGACCACCACGTCTTCTTCGACAATCTTTTTACGACGGTCGAGCTCCTTAAAGCACTAAGACGAGATGGCAACGCTGCCACGGGAACCGCTCGGACCAGTAGTGGCATCTATGACGAACATCGAGAATCGAAAATACTGGACAATACCGGCAAGCTCGATTGGCCATACACTGGAGGCAGTCCCAACATCAGATAATCTGGTCAGGTCAACTGTTAGACAAATTTCTGCATCATTTTAGCCACTAACGTGTCTTTATCTTCTGATAGGTGAACCAAATTGCATGGAAGGATAACGCGCTGGTATTGTTTATGACTACATATTTTACTGGCCTCGAATTTGAGGACATTGCACGACGAAGACCGACGACAGAACAGCCTAGAGCCCTGCCAATGCTGGAGTTTTTTGGCGACGAGACGCACAAGGTCATTTCTCAGCCGTCACTGGCAGTGGAGTACAACCACCATATGGGCTCAGTAGATGTTGGTGATCAACTAAGATTGTACCAAGGATACAACCATCGAATTCGCCGCGGTCCATGACAAGCGTGTTTATGTTGCGAAATTTCTGTAACTCGTCGCCGACCCGAAAAAGTTTCCTGGATTGGCTTGCTTTATGATAGCGCGCGATGAGGGCGTCATAAAGAAGACGCCGCCAGCCCGACTGACCTTTTCTGTCAGGCACTCTCTACTGAGCCCATATGGTAGTACCAGTGACGGCTGAGAAATGACCTTGTGCGTCTCGTCGCCGAAAAATTCCAGCACTGGCAGGGCTCTAGGCTGTTTCGTCGTTACGGAGTATCTACTATTGCATTCAACCCAGTGTCTCTTTTGTGAGTTTCAGTTTTCCTTTGTCATCTAAGACAGAGTTGGCTTCCTTCTCATTGACATTGACCAGAATGCGTCGACGGTCGTATTTCCAGACGTTGGGCGTTACCAAATTGCCATCGACCTATTGAACCGTTTTCTGTTTCATACGGAGAGAGTGACAAGTGTCAAGACTGCAGTCTGCCAGGACGGGTAGACTGATCATCTGATGCCATAGTGGCAAGAGAAGTAAAGAGGAGAATGGAGCTGTGACCTGTCCAAATACTAACGGTCCACGGAGTCGTCGAATATAGGAAGATGACTTACTCAATGAAGACTTAAATATTAACTTGCTGTCTTCTTTCTCTGAGCATAATGAGCATTACGAGTCTGGCCGACTACGGCATGCAAAGAAAAGCCTTTTCATCATACATCAGGTATACCCGTAACCCAACCCGACTACCCCGTCAGCCGGACTCAGCCCTTTGAAGTACTTTGCGTATGCCATTCTCACGCAGAAACTCTGTCCATCCCGCTGGCGGCTGCCTCATATTTCGCTGAGCAGTGAGGAGTGCCATTACTTGTAAGTTATCTCCCCGAAGCCATCTATGCAACAACCAATTGGAAGGGACCCGAAACGACAGAGCAGATGCGCTCAGCCAAAGAGTCTAAGAGAGGATCCAAGGTCGAAAGAACAAGTCGATGACGCACCCTTGTTACGCGCCACCGAGGATGGGAACCTTGTGTTGGACTGTCTTGGAGTCTTGGACACCCGACGAGCCAAATTAACCTGGAGGCTGGCAGGCTAAGCCGGATGACACTTTGGATGCAGAAGATCGCATCACACATTGCGAAAGACAGTTGCTTGGACCATTGGGAAACGAAGCTTCAAGCCTAATTTCACTGTTCAGCAAAGCAAAGCGGAATCTTGCAGTATCAAGCCGTGCGAAAGCTTTGGTACAAGGGCAGGCAGCCAGACGCCCAAACAGACGAGGCTTTCAAATCTCGGCGGCGCACAGCCTTTGATTGCATGCATGTACCTCATGCAGGCCGCAGACCACGACCATTACCTCAGTTGCAATTAAATGACCAAAGAGTGCCTCTCCGGAGCGCAGTCTCGCCCGTGGACTGACGAGGAACTCTTGGCGTACATAGATTTTGGTCAATGATATATACAGGAGAAGAGGTACGCTACTTAGGTACCTTCAAGTAGCGAAGGTCCAAGAAATTCGCAGATCATAGCCATACATACCGGCATCGCTGCCTCGAAGACGTATGGTATACTCCGTATTGCGGCAGCAGATACTGCTATTCAAGAGCAGAGAGGTACGGGGCTGGAAGTCTGCAGTAAAGTTGTTGTACCAAATGCTGGGGTTGGGCAAATCCTTTTGTCCCCCAATTGTACCTAACTAAAGCTGTAGCTGCAGCTGTAACTTACTCGGCCCGTCTGACGTCACCGCCCAGTACATCTTCCAATCCGCCATCTTCATCTCCTCTCGTCCTCCCTCGTTCATTCTCACACCTTCAATACAACTACAATTGCAAACACTCCCTCACTTGTCTACCATAGTCACCGAAACCATGCTCCTCTCAAACGTCCACCTCTGCAACCACCCCAGTCTGAAAGCCAAGCTCAGCCAGCTACGCTCCCACTCCACTACCCCCCGCGACGTCAAGACCCTCGTCCACGATATTTCCCTCATCCTCGCCTGCGAAGCCCTCGCCGCGAATCTGTCGTCCCACGACGGCCCACAAGTAGTGACCCCTCCTCTTTCTTGTCCCTTTTCCAGCCATGGGGAAAGTCTCATTGGCTTCGTGTTCTTCCCACAGGCGCCTGTTAGGTACAGTGTGCTAACCTGTGGATGGAACAACGCCGACGAGCATGTACATTGAATCAAGGACAAAACACCGCTGGGGTTTGAGTATACTACTTCAACTGTCGGCCCACAAACTATTTGCATTGTGCCTATTCTACGGTCGGGGCTAGGCATGGTAGATGGTATGTACTATGTTGCCGTGGTCTCTTAGTTGAGGCGCTTTCACTGTCCAATGCTTCTTCTACTGAGAGTCCAGCACGCCGCCTCGACATGGCGATGCGTCAAAACGATGGGTGCTTGGCTTGAATACCATGTCTCTCATGGTAATTTGCCCGAGTTACTGACACCCCTAGCCATTCAAACCGTTCTCCCCCTCGCAGTCCCCGTCCACCACCTAGGCATGTATCGCGAACCCGCCACCCTCGACGCAGTCGAGTACTACAACAACCTTCCGCACCACATACCCGGCTCCGGCGACAGCGCCGCCAGCAGCCTCGCCATTGTCGTGGATCCCATCATTGCCACGGGGGGGACCTGCGTGGCTGCTATCCAGACACTTCGCGAATGGGGCGCCAAGAAGATCCTCGTGTTGTCGATCTTGGGCGCTGAGGAGGGCGTGCGGAAGGCAGCAGAGGAGTGGCCCGAGGGAACTGAGTTGTGGATCGCTGGCTTGGAGAGTAAGTTGACGAGGGAGGGGATGCTGGAGCCGGGGTTGGGGGATATTGGGGATAGGCTGTTCCTGACGGTTGGGAGGTGAGGGCGGGGTCTTTCTGAGACGGGATTGTGCAGTGAACCGAATATGTTGGTGCTTCGTAAGACCTTGGTGAGTTGGTTCGATTGTCGTACGCATGGCCGCAGTTGGACCGCAGGAGACTTTAGCACGATTAATTTGATCTTACTTTGCTTGATCCGTATACGAGTGAGAGTGAGTGGCATGTTGAACCAGGACTTTTCAGTCATTATCGGATTAGACTTGTCACAGTTGAATTATATGGCCTAGAGTAGAATCTTGATATCTGTGCTTTTCTTATTTTCTAGTCAGACCTGCCCGACTTACCACAGGCCATTTATTTATCTCAGAGCGGCATCCAAGCAGAGATACTCTCGTACTTGTATCAATCAGACTTGTCACACTTAGTATGGGTAACAATGTCTACGCATTGAAACTTGAACCAGCAACCCGACGTTAAAGCTCCTTATCTAGAAAAATTCATCAGACTCACCACGGCTATGTCTTGTGTCTGTCCGACGGCCCAAGAGCCCTCACTCACTTGTGAGACTCCTCACTTATCAAACTCCTCACTTATCAAACTCCTCACTTATCAAACTCCTCACTTCTAGACCCCTCGCCCTCACTGAATCGCAAACACCTCCTCATCCACTGCTGCCCCACCACCCTAGGCACTCTCTCCCACGACGAGATCGTACTCCTGACTTCATCTGCCACGGCCCCAACTTCCATCGCATCATCCCCAACCAAAACCACATGCGAAATGGCAAGCTTCTCCTCCAAGCTCTCTTCAACCCGACCACCCGCATACTGGACATACCGACCTAACTTGTTCACCAGATTCACATCCACCCCTTCCACGACACGTACATGGACCACGCAGCGCTGGAACATGAACCCCCGTAAATGTGAGAGATCCTTGCCCCCCGCGCCCAGTTCATCGAGGAAACTTTGTCGATCAAACGATTCCTTAGTTTGAGGCCGGGGCATATCATGCAGAATATTCGTCAGCTCCTCCAACGAGACATCCCGCGCGAAACTATCCCCATACATGTCTGTATTTTCGGCCGCAATCGCAGCCAACTCCTCCGTCGCATGCAGCAAGTGGCCCTCTTCGTACGGCAACAAATACGATCCATCCTGCTCGAGACAATCCCTGATCCATCTAGGTCTTATGATGTTCACGCCACCCATTTTGATCAGACTGGCTACTTTGACGACCTTCTTGTCTGCGACGAGAACCATGGTAGAGTCCGGCAACGCCCGCTGTGATACCACGCCACCATTCTCTTTAATGATGGCTTCCAATTGCGTCTTTGTCTTTTTGAACGGCTTCAAAGATTCGGAGAGCACGCAGAACTCTAGACCCGCAAAGACCTTGGATTTTTCGCCTGGGGTGGATTCGGTTACCGGTGGCGGGGCGGAGTCTTGTCCGGCAATGACCAGTTCGCGCTTGACGCGTTTCGGATTTCTGCGTTTCCGGTCCTCGAGCGTCATGGCCTTTTCTTTGGCTTCCTCATCTACACGCTTCTTGAGCTCCTCGAACTCATCAACGGACAAGGCGGAGTCCCAGCTGCGATCGAGTCGTAGTCGGCGAAACCGTGGGAAGCGCAGCGTGTACCCGCGGGCAAAACTATCAGAGGGCGCGACGCTGGCTGCTTTTGCTGAGACGACAATGGAGTCCTTGGGACGAATCCACAGGTCTGGCCGTTCGAATTGTCTGCTTTCGCCGCCGCCGAGCTCAATGTACCTCGTGGGAGGGTTTTTGCGGTCCCATTCTAGCCACTTGCCTTCGGTGAGGTGTCGAACTTCGGCGTAATCTTCTGAGCGAAAGCCTCCCCCGACCTTGAAGAACGAGAAGCACTTCTCGGGGTCTTCTCCGGCTTGGATGTGGTTTTGGGACGCGCGAAGTCCGCAGAGAAAGCTGGAGAGGGTACCGCCTCGTCGTCCCGAGCCGTAGTAGCCGCCAATGATGACGCAGTCTAGGGACTCGCCAAACTCGGACATGTATTCTGGCTTCACCTTGAGCCAGTCGTCGTTTCGGCTGTTCAGGCGATACATGGAGCGCGGGTTCTTGAGGACCAGACCCTCGGATGCATTGGCCACAACGTCCCGCAGCATGGGCTCGATGGCATCTGGCGATGTTGCGGCGACGTAGGTATGTACCTCGAGCCGACGGTGGACCGATTTGACGACTTTTTCGAGCGCTTTCCGCCGGTCACGAAGTGTGTACTGGGTAAGTGGCTTGCCATTGAGATATAAAATATCAAACACTCGGAAGAGAGGTCTATGACCAGAGGCGTCCGACCCTGACTGATTGTGCTGCTCCGCAAGAGCTGCCGACTTGAGCGTTCCAAAAGGAACTATTTTGTCCACACTCATGTCCCACGTGATCATTTCGCCGTCAAGTATCAAGTTTCGGACCCCTGGTACGAATGCATCTTTAAGATGGCGAGTCAAGCTTGAGGTGCTGTCGAACAGCCCATCCCCGTAAAGATATGTGTAGTCTTTGGCCTTGCGTGACCAGAAGGAGAAACGCTTTCCGCCAGGATGGTCAGAGTCTTCCACCATGTGCATTTGCATCCGTTCGCCATCCAACTTCTCCTCGATCCAGAATTCAGCATCGTCCGCAGTCGGTCGCATGAGATCCGTCATTCTTTGAAAGGAGGCTGGCATCTGGAATTGGGCCAGCTGAGGTTGAAAGCACTGCATCAAGGAAATTCCCGCATTCTCCTGCTCCAGCCTGAAATCCGGGTCGTACAGCTCCCAGCAAACGCGACGGAGGCTGGACGATACACTAAATAGGGTCTCGCCATCTGGGTGCCACAGATGCATAAACGTCTTCTCCGTCGCGCCCACCTTGAGTTGCTTGAGAATGATGCGGATCAGCCAGAGCATTTCCTCAGCATTCATCCGGTTGTAAAAGGTCTCCAAAACACGCAAGTTCTCTGCGTCACCGGTAGATGCTGCCAGTTTGTCCAGCTGTTCGTTGACCTCGGCTATCGTCATACTGCCCACCTCTGTCCTCATGGGCCTTTTGGAAATGACCTCGTAGCATCTGCCTGCGAAATCACCGGCTAGCCGCGCGGCCATGGTTTGTCCTGGAAGCCTCCAATGAAGGAGATTGTGACCATCTTCGGAATTTCTATCAATTTTGAGCAATTTCACCAGGAGTTTCCCCAATACATGCTCTCTGAGGCCGTACACCCCGCGAGAACTGTCCTTGTCCGGCAAGATGAGTCGCAGAGCAGGGTAGAAGTCGTTGCCTACTTCCTTACGCCACCGACTGATGAATCTCTCGATAATGTGCCGCCGCTGCTCATGGGGCGAAAGAGATGTCGCACCGGGGTGGCCCTTCTTCCGTGCCTGAGCACCAGGTTGCTTTTTGGCATCCTTGAGAGGGTTAAAGAGCTGCAGGAAGAGTTCTGAAAAGGGCAACGTCTTGGAGTGATTTTTGGGCCGATTAGGGTATCTGCGAGACGAGGTCAGCCGCACGTGGACAAGGATGTGTGATGGAAAAGGCGCTCCCACTTTTGCTCCAATTCTTCTTTCGCTGATCCAGCGGTGCCGTATTGCATCTCATCCTCGCGCTCGGCATCGGCGTCAGGAAGCTTGTCCGTAGTGGCTCGACTCATCGTGACGATCGTTCAACGGCGCGCGGCACGCAGTGAGCAAACCGCATCATTTAGTCACAGGGTGAAGGTTCTTTGCCACAGTCCTCCCTAGGCTATAGACGAGCGATGGCTGTAATGAAGCCAGCACGAGTAGAAGGCCCTTAACCAGGTATTCCGCATGGTGAGCGTCCGTGAATTTCGAGCTCAATACCTAGCTTGGTGGTTGCGTCACGGCTCACTCATTCTCGCTGACTAACGTCGCGACTTCGCGATTTGATGGCCCCGTTTTTTCCAAAGCCCCTTGAGGCTTGACCCCTCGTTCTAAAACTTCTGCCCCTCCTCCGCCCCTCTCGTCAACATGGAAGCTTGCCTCCATCTTGAACCCTTCTGTTTGATTGCCAGCTGCGTAATCGGCCGTCATCGTTTGATGCTGAGTTGCGTTGTTTTCGACATCCCCTACCTACATACCAGATTCCGACAGCACGTGACGGATCGGTTCTTAAAAGGAAGGCCCCAAACTCGAAGCCCTACCAGAAGCGGCGGGTGATCTGTGGTACCCATGATAGGCGCCGATCGCGGCGCATCACCCCGCGGAATGAACAGATCTCGTGTGGGGATTGAACGAAATTTCGGATTATCGTTGGAGCGAGGTCAAGGCAGCCTCCCTTTTCCGGCGCACAATTCTCCGTCTTAGATAAATCGTAGGATACATAGCCGATCTGTCCTTACACTAGACTCCCTGCGACTTCGGATAGATTACAACCAGCTTTATTTGAATATTCGCGTTCGAGTTTCCGAGAGCTATCATTTTCGTCTCGCTGGCTCGCGTCGCACCGCCCCACGGCCTCCATCGCTTTGTTGCTCGAACGGTTCCCTCGACACCATGGCTACTATAGTTCTTGGCTCACAATGGGGTTTGTCTCTCCTCTTGCGCATTCTCTGGATAGAATGTGCCATGTTGCATCGCAGCGATCCGGATCCCACTTCACCCGCAGTCATTGTCTTGTCGATTCATCGGACTGACCCCGATGGCTTTTGGTAGGAGACGAGGGCAAGGGAAAGTTGACCGATATTCTTTGCTCCAACACGAAGCTCTGCGCCAGAGCGGCGGTATGTTTCCGCTGTCGATCGGGTTGCGAATACATATGCGGTTACGAGCTCCTTGACTAAGACTTGATCATGTTAGGGTGGACATAACGCTGGACATTCAATCATGTAGGTTCCCCATTGGACTGGAGCGACTTTATGACTCATATTAACTGGTCGAGTGGATGAACGTAATGTGCTAATGCGACTCAGCGCAAACGGTGTCTCCTACAGGTAACGATTATAACGCCTCCCACTCACGAAGCTCTCGATTCCGGCCGCTCCCTGACTTGCGCGTGAATATTTCAGCTTTCACCTGCTGCCTTCAGGACTTGTCAACCCGCACTGCGTAAACCTCATCGGCTCCGGCGTCCTCTTCCACGTGCCCAGCTTTTTCAAAGAGCTTGGGGAGCTTCACGAAAAGGGCTTAGATACCACAGACCGAATCCTCGTTTCCGATCGCTGCCAGGTCAACTTTGACCTTCATGCCGCCGTTGATGGTCTTGAGGAAATCGAGGTGAGCTATCCTCCGGCCCCGAAAGAAAAAACAGGAGGCAGAATGAAGTATGAGGTCTTTCACGGACACACGAACTAAGAGGGAAGTAGCTTGGAGAGCGAAAGATTGGCACGACCGGTCGCGGCATCGGTCCCTCGGCTTCCACCAAATTTGCTCGCAGCGGTGTTCGAGTCCACGAGATCTTTGACGAGCCGACTTTTGAGCGCAAGCTCCGCCAGCTTGCCTCGAGCTACAAGAAGCGATATGGAGATTTGCTCAAGTACGACGTGGAGGAAGAAATCGCCCGATTCAAGGAGTACCGCGTGAAGCTTGCGCCATACTGCATCGATGCCGTGCAATTCATGAAGGATGCGCAGGACCGAAACGAGAAGATACTGATTGAGGCTGCGAATGCGCTTATGCTGGACATCGACTACGGCACCTATCCCTATGTGACGAGCTCCAACACTGGTCTTGGTGGCATCATCACTGGTCTTGCCATCAACCCAGCCAAGATTGAGTACGTGCGAACTGCAGCGACGCGTTACTTGATATCAAAGTGTTCTTCGTATTTGCTTTTTCCTCTTAGCTGACGATTCATGTAGGAACGTCATTGGTGTCGTCAAGGCTTATGTGAGTACTTTTTGACATGCGCGAGGCTCCAAAATTAACAGCTTTCAAGACAACCCGTGTCGGCGGCGGCCCGTTCAAGACGGAAGATTTGGAAGAGGCTGGCACGAAATTGCAAGACATCGGTGCGTAATTTCTCGAATTTTCATGGCTGCATCTTTATAGCATACTTTTCCTTTTCTTCTTTGCTTCCGGGTGTGGTTTTTATTCATCATTCTCCCTTACATTCATTACTGTACTACATCTTCTGACGCAAAACAGGCCGCGAATGGGGCGTGAGCACCGGTCGGAAACGTCGCTGCGGCTGGCTCGACCTGGTTGTGCTTAAGTACTCCCACGCTATCAACCACTACACGCGTCTCAATCTCACAAAACTTGACGTCCTCGACACCTTCCCCACCATCAAAGTCGCCGTTGGCTACAAATCCCCCGAGGGCAAAGAGCTTGACTACTTCCCCGCGGATCTGGGCTACCTGGACAAGTGCGACGTCGTGTACAAGGAGTTTGAGGGCTGGCAGAAGCCCACCACTCACGTCAAGAATTATGTAAGTAAGCGATGACTGAATTACACGGACTGAGTAGACTAACGTTTTCTTCAGTATGACCTGCCCAAGCAGGCACGTGAGTATGTTGAATTTATCGAAAATTTTGTCGGTGTAAGTACCATCTATCTGGCCCGTCGTGTGTTTCGGCAAAGGCTTTCACCTTGTCGCTGCGATCTTCTACCCTTGCCATTGCGCACATAAACTAAGGCGCAATTCCACACAGGTCAAAATCGCCTGGATCGGCACCGGCCCCTCACGAGATGACATGATTTCCCGAGCTGTCTAGACCACTGGGCTATGTGAACGTAGCAGTTGGTGCCTGCTTGCTTGCCATGCATAGAGTATATAAATCATCGTTTTACCCGCCAATCCAATGTCTAGGTTGTTCTTGCCATTCCGCTTTTTCGCTTTTCCACCTTTTCTATATAAATATTGGACATACACGCAAGTAGAACCAAAAAAAAAGAAGTCAGCGTGTTTACTCTTCATCTTTTTGGGAGGAGATGGGCCCGGTCTGTTGTTGTTTCGTGAGTCTCTCTTTGTTGATAGGTTCGTAAGACATGAGGATGAAATGGCATTGCCACATCATTGAAAACTCAGCGCTTCCGGCTTGACGGTTATGAAAGGCAGTATGTACATATCTTGATGCAAGGTCCCGTCCGAGTAATGTTGCCCCCCTCTATGGAAAAGCATAGAGTTCTCAGAGTCACAGGCTCACCGTCCGTCCTTACAGCCTGCGACAATGGCGAACTGTTAACTGTACACCCAAACAGACCAGCGACGTCGTATGTATCTCCCCGGGAATAACAGTGTCCACACGGTGAAAACAATGTATCCAAACGGTGGACATCTCGGACAATAATAGATCGAGGCTTGCTATAGCACTTAGTACTGCAGCTGTCTTGATGACGACCGACTTTAGCACCCCCTCAATAAGACCCCCACTGGTTCGTTCCTTTGTTCCCCACGGCAGAAGAAACAATAGCGGTACCTAGCAGGCCTCTCTCCGAGTCTTGATGTCGCATCTCGATACTACGGGTATGCATGTATGATATAATATAGTTACATCGAAGAACACGGAGTAAGGAAAAGTACTATGTACGTACATATGTACTCCGTATGTACTTGCGAGTTCTGGAATGGAAGCCCAGGTCCCGTGGTGGGACGTTGAAGTTTGACAGCTACGGGCCAACGGCCATTGGCCCCGTATTTTTCCCCAGTCGAAAAAGAACTTTCCATTGTGGGTTTCAACTTTCCATTGCTGGTCTTTTCTGTCATGGGACCCAGGTCGTTGGACTGCCAAAGGATGCGTTCTGTGATGACTCTAGGTATGGCATGCCGCATGACCGCATGGGGAGAAGTCGATAACCCTACTCCGTACTCCGTAAAAATAACACCCACACGCCCTCATGCCCTTCGTGGCGGATTAAACAAAATACATAAGTAACTTCCATGGACATTCCGGAATTTATGTACATATGTACATACTCCGTAGATACATACGGAGTACATAGATACCTATGTACCTAGGTACATACTCCGTACTTGAATCATAAACGCAGCGCCCCTGTCCCTAACCCTTGCTCTTTTCTCGCCCCTGCTGCGCCAAATTCAGCACACAGACGACAATGGATGCATGGACTCTGGAGGTTGATCTGCCCCCGTCGTATTGCAAGTTTGCAACGTTGGGTACATATGTACATAGCCATTTAAAGAAGCTTGATCTTTGTGATCTTGTGGCGCAATGCATCTATACTCCGTACGGAGTGAGTAGGTACCTAAGGTAAGTAAACGTACCATGCAACGTACGCCACGTCCAATCAAAATCATGTCCATGGTGTAGGTACCTACATACGGAGTAGATTGCCGCAGTGCAAACGGTTTTGTGTGCACCTAGGCACAATCTTGAATCGCGAAGATCGTGATCTGGCGGCAAGCAATTTTTGTAAATACATACAATTGGCATTGCGCGTCCCTCGCTGAAAAATAACGTGGCAGTGGCCCATGCGGAGGATACGAAATTATCTAGGTACCTCTTAATCTTGATGTACGGAGTATACTTCGTATGTACATGGCCGAACGGGAACGCGGTTTCATTCACCAAAAGTTTTTGTACGGAGTACCTATGCTCCGTATCTACCAAGGTACTCCGTAGGTGCATGTACGAGATGAGACGAAACGAGATAAGGCATGGCAGTTTTGCATGCAGGGAAGCGAACGTGCAGTACGGAGTACATACATATGTACATACTCCGTACTACCTACTCCGTATGAACTGGAATGCTGGAACGCCAACTGTCGAACTCTCCGCTTCTGATCCGACCCGATTGCGGCAACAAACCCACCACATTGTCAGCTCGGCTTGACGGAAAAGCGCCACGTGGCCGAGACACCAGCACCACCAAGTAGGTATGTACATACGGAGTACGTACATATGTATGTACATACATACCTATGTACACTGAACACATCTTTTGAGGGCAAATGTGTTTCACATCAACGTCGGGTCGGCAGACGGAGCTCTTATTTATGGAAGTAGATTTTGAGTTGGCAGACTGAGTTGATTGACGGACTACGGAGTACATGCGTACATACATATCATCAAGCGCGGCAACTCAGGGGGAGACACACAGGGTCACAGCCTACAGGGCGTGCAGATTGACAACAAGACAGGCCGGCTTCATCGGCTTCACCGGCAATAAGACATACGAATAAGGATCCGACGTAGCGGCAAAATGGCAAGGACAACTTATGATGCCACTGGCCAGGGCCCATGGGCCATGGCATTCAGCCACAGGCCAAAAGGCCGGGGGCCGCAAAGAGCGACAATTGGGGATTGAATCCGTGAGAGATACTCCGTGCGTAAAAAAGACTTGACGACTGTGCGCCGTCGCACGCACATTTCTAGACGAGATGGCGAAGTCAGGGAGAAGTACGGGGAGGTTGGTCCTGCTTGTGGCGCTACGATGTTGAAAAGGTCGTGTCGTGTGTCGCGTAGCCGGATAGAGGATAGTGCTAAATTGTTCGAATCCCTTGGACTGTTGGAAAGCAGGGTGCCCCAATCGCGTCATCTCGATGAAGAGTGAGTACATGGGCTCTCTATATATTTAGTATGTAGTCTTGAGGTACTCCCCACGTGCTGGTACGGAGTACATAACACACAACTCCAAGTGAGCCTCTGGACCCCAAGGGATCGGCTCCTTCCCGGGAAGCCCCCCCGGAGCATTCCATCCCCGACAAGGAAGCCTAATAACGAGGTAGGTATATGTACATATGTACATAGTACCTATACCTATAGGCTAGGTACCTATGTATCACAGACACGTCCTTCCCCGGAGCGGACTGCTGAAGCCGCATTTCTACAGCACGTCTCCCCTCCTGGCTCTGGCTTTGGCTTTACAGAGGCAGCTACCAGCCGGAATGATGATTCGAGGTGCCGCCAGTCAAGAACAGAAGGCGTGATATCATAGGGAATGCCCGGGCGATCGTACATAGGAGAACCAAGGCCAAGCAAGCTTTCGGCCAGCCACCATGCAGTGGGTGGATCGGTCTCCGTAATTTGAAGCGTTTTTGCACCAACAATTTCCTGTCTGGGCATGCTGCTCCGTACTCCGTACACACTGTTGGTCCTTGGAACTTTGGGAGTTTTTGGGAGTTGCCGCCACGCTGCAGCTGTCACCTGTGCTGCAGCCTGCAGTCCCAGATAGATCTCCTCGCATTTGGTCAAGGCTGAACAGTGAAGCCGATAACGTACATATTTTTGCCAAGGCACCGAGGATAGGTACCTAGGTATGTACAATGTGCATGCACTTTGATCTTACTGCGTCGAGCAACATTACGGACTACGGTACCGTGTACGGTACATGATGTGTCCCCGCTTCGATGGTAATAAATTGTGGATCTGGACTCGGCAACCCCCTTGACGGAATCGTCCAAGGGAGAAGGATGAAACTGGCGAACGGCCACGAGTCAAGACTCGAGCAAGGCCTTTCTTGGGAGTCGGTACTCGGAAGGCAGGCTGATAGGCTGGCAGTGGTACCTACACAAGTCGTGAGCCAAAATAGAACACACTGAATCAGAACAATGCCCGCTTTGCCTTGGTTTTCTGCTAAAGTTGGTCACGCGACACCGTGCGAACAGCGCTCGTCGGCGGCGTCAAACAATGGCCAACCGACCGTCTGCACCAAACTTCAAAGGCAGGAATCTTGACGAGACAGGATTCGCAATGCATGATTCGGCCGGGACCGGTACCTAGCTGTGCGCTCCGATCGGGTCGGCAG
Organism: Claviceps quebecensis; assembly: GCA_004016085.1. NCBI lineage: Eukaryota > Fungi > Ascomycota > Sordariomycetes > Hypocreales > Clavicipitaceae > Claviceps > Claviceps quebecensis. Next base: position 18,111 of record QEQW01000349.1, read on the forward strand.
GCCAAGGAAGCTTCCCGCGGAGAATCGATGCCCATCTCGAACCGCTGTCAACTGAAATCAAGATTCTGTACCTTGAATGGTGAGAAAGCCGACCAGCTTTTGATCGAATAGGGTTGCTGAGCAGAAAAGTAAAAGAGAAAAACTTGCCCAAAGAACAGAGACGCAGGGACTCTCGATTTGATCGAATTTCAAGAGGTGGGAATGGTCAATTGATATGACACTTTTCCTTGGCGTTGTGAGGTTTTCTTAGGTACATAGGTAGTTGAGATGTCTCGCAAAGTGTCTGAGTGGGTTCAAGATTGTCTCACGGAGTCGGAAGGTACGTCACACCTTCCCAACCGTCTTTGTCGACGGGATTCAAGAATACCATTTGCGGTGCATCGAACCTCTGCATGTAGATACCTGACGTATATTATAACCATGATTAACAGGCAGCGCTGCGAACAAACAGGGTCCAAAGAAGGTTCAAGGCAAACCACGCTATGTACATACTTGTGTGAACAACAATGCGGAAATGACAAGGCAGAACAGAAACAAAGCAGTACCTACCGAAACAAAGCAGTTTGCACAGATATGTATGCATGTATCTACATAATAGAAACAAAGCAGACACGAGACCTCGCAGTCCGCGGGTGGCAAGCCGCCGTGTCGTTTAAATGTTCCTATTCCCACGCCCTCTCTCAACTCTCGAGCCACCCTCCCTCCGCTGCACCCGCCATCGTCACCTCCTTTGCGCGCACAATCCCATCCTCCTTCGTCTCGGTAGGCCGGCTGGCCCTCGTCACTCCGAGCGCACTCATTAACTGCTATTCCTTCACCCCTCATCGCTGGCTTATTAGGTATTGTCTGCCTTGTCTGCTTCCCCTTTTGCCCGTATCGCCGCATTCATTCACACTCCTCCAAACTCGGACTGTTCGCCCGTTCCTCGTCCGCTCTTCGCCCCTCGACGCCTTTGTTGACCTGCTGTCCCGTGACTGCATTTCTCGCGTCCGATAGAAGCAGTCGGTCGAAGATTTTCGCTCACCACCCGTCTCCTTTTTCCCACGCAGGCATCATACGAAAAAAAAAAGGCGACAAGAGGGCAAGAGGCAAGAGGGCACGAGGGCGATACCACACAGCTTCAACAGCGACCACATAAGACGCGTTTCTACACGCTCTTTTTCTTTTCGGGGGGTTCGGTCTTTTCTTGCAGGGGGGGGTGCTCAGTCTTTTCTCACGTATTTGTCCGACTTCGAACATATCCGAGCCATCTCCGAATTTGCGATTCTTCTCTTTCGGGCTTTCGAGCATGATAGGCTCTCTCGGCTGTGCGTCTGTTGTTAGTCTGCCTTTATGATGGAATCGCATCTTCGTCAAGCCGGCAGCTCTGTGGCCTCACGTTTCGCCAGCAGACGGTGCGTCTTGACGAATAGACGTTTACTAGCGGCTGTAGCCTCGCGCTTCGTAAATCGACGACTTGTCTTCTCCATTGCTGCGGTGTCAATACTGAGCGCGAAATGGGTTCACATCTACGCACACATCACTGCCCTTCCACCGGCTGAGCTTGTTCGATGGGGGCTCTCTTTTTTTGCGCAGGATACAGCACTGCTGCTGATGCTTCGAGTACTGCTCGATGTGGAACTGCCCTTGTTCGCGGCTGTAAATTGCCTGCGTATTGTGGCTACCACTTGGGCCTGCTCTATTGCAATTATGCAACACATGTTGGCGTCGATCAACATCTCATTCTTCATCGTCGCTGGATCGGAACTTCACTGGCGCAATATTGCCCTTGCTAGTGACTCGTCGTCGTGGTCAGTTCTCCTCACCGGGCTTGTGTCTTGCTCTGTTACGTTTGTCGTCATCATATTCTTCAGCTGGCTACTCCAGGATATTGCTTTTTCTTTGGCCGGCATGGCCGTCGAGCTTGTCAAGATGCCTTTTACCTTTTTGCTTAGCAAGATACCCTACTTTCGAAAACAACCGCGGGCATCCGACGCCACGTACGATCACGTCTCCCAGAAGGAAACCGACTTGGAAGACGGGTTCGAGGAGGGCGACGAGGAGTTTGCCGACCAGGCCAAGACTCATAGCATTGGTCCGATTCCGTCCAGCATTGTCGAAAATAAGATGAAGTGGCTTGTGTATACTGTTCTTGGAATACTCCTGGTCGTACAGGTTGTCTCGGCTATTGTGCGACCCGCCGAGGGCTCGCTCATCTTCATGTCATGGACTCCGATTCTGCTGCCCTTTATCGACTTTGCGCATTCGGCACCAAGCCTCGCCAGCTTGAACCCTCTGTACGGCCAGGGGATTGGCTGGGGCTGGGACAACCAGACGGCATTGGCCGATCCCATTCGCTGGGATTGGCTTCCCTCGGTCGACAAGCCTCTCGACGGCTTTAAAGACTGGTACGAGCCGGATAGCCAACACTACAACGCGGCCAACGACCCGCTCAAGATTTCTAACCTGGACGAGGGCCTGCTGGCGGCATTGAAAGGGAAGCTGGACGACGTCAAGATTCGCCACGTCGTCTTGGTAAAGCTCGAGAGCACGCGCAAGGATGTTTTTCCTTTCAAGAAGGATGGCTTGATTTGGGAAAAGCTGGCCGAGACATGGCCAAATGGCACTTTTCCCGAGGCGGTGCAGGAGCGATTGTCTACTCTCACAAAGACGGCCAGGTTCCTCACAGGCGACTACGACGACGGCTTCCAACACAACGAGACGCGACGGCGCGGCGGCATTAATGCGAAAAACGACCACACGACGGCGACGTATACGCTCAAGAGTGTACCCGGCACTCTGTGCGGCATTACCCCCTTGGTTGCGGACTTCAACGTCGAGTACAACCACCACGTATACCAACCTTGCTTGCCGCAAATCTTCAACTTATTCAACGCCATGAACGAACCCAAGGAGTCAGCTCAGGGCGAGGCGAATGCCAGGTCTGATGGCGCGGAAGCGGACGAAGACTTTACCACATACAAATGGAGAAATCAGTTCGTCATGTCCGTCACTAACACCTACGACAAGCAGGATCTCTTAATGCCCGTGCTGGGCTACAAGAAGGAGGACATCATCTCCAAGGAATACCTGCAGAGCGACAACGCCAAATTCGGTAAAGTGACCCTCCCCGACATCAACTACTACGGCATGCGCGAGTCCGCCACCGAGGACTACATCAAGGACGCCTTCAAAATGGCCAAAGAGAACAAGGAGCGCGTATTCCTTACACACCTAACCAGTACCTCACACCACCCCTTCAAGATGCCCGACGAAGAAGTCTACGTCCCCCTCGCCTCGGGTGACTCCCTCGAAGACGTGTCACACTACGTCAACACAGTCGGCTTCGTCGACCGCTGGCTCGGCCGCATTCTCGACATCCTCGACGAACAAGGCGTCGCCGACGAGACCCTCGTCGTCATGGTCGGCGACCACGGCCTCTCCGTCGTGGAAACCGGCTCCGTAACACCCTATTACCAGCCCAACATTGGAAACTTCCACGTCCCCCTCGTGGTCTCCCACCCGAAACTCCCCGTCATTGACATTGACTCCCCCACCAACTCCATCAGCATCCTACCCACCATTCTGGACCTACTCATCGAGACAGGCTCCCTGGGCCCCACGAACCGCAAAGCCGCACAGGACCTCGTACGAAATTACGAAGGCCAATCTCTTCTCCGGCCCCTCTATAAAGCCTCGATGCATACAGGGCAAGCGGACTGGCAATTCACGATTATGAATACCGGCCGCGCGCAGGTTGCGACGCGGAGTGCACGAGATCCAAAGTGGAGGCTGATTGTGCCGGTCATCAAAGATACAGAATGGCGGTTCAGTAACGTGGAGGAGGATCCGCATGAGATGGCTCCCATTCTATCCTTTGACTTTGGGGCGTTTTTGAAGATGGTGGAGGGGAAGTATGGCAAGGAGGCGGCTAAGTGGACGGAGGAGGCGTCGTTTATTACGAGGTGGTGGGTTGATGAGAATGCCAAGAGGTGGCGGTATGAGCCTTAGGGCAGGGGTGGGGGTGGGGGTGGGGGTGGGGTTTGAGGTTGTATGTGTACGTGTACGTGTACGTGTACGTGTACGATTCGAACAGGTGAAGCGCCGTTGCGGGTTGTTTTTTTTGTCTTCTTGTTTTTGTTTTTGTTTTTGCTTTGTTTGTGTTGGTTTTCTATAAAGACGGGATGCATGCGCATTGCAGCATTTTTTTGACTTCTCTTGGTTTTTGTTGGTGGCATGGTAGTACTACGAATATAGGAGAGGCGATGACAACACGCGAGTATTTGTTCTATTTTTTTGTTTTTTTCCTACCTATGTCATTATCAAGGGCCTTGTACATATCTCGCGGTTTGGGGGCACTGCTACGGAGAGAGAACGAAGAGGGAGAGAGGAAGGGGAGGGAGGGGACGGTGGAGGACTACCTAGAAGAGAGGTGATGATGAAGTCTGGAGAAGGGCAACTCTGTTTTGCCACGGTGTACATATATACATACATATTCATTGCATGGACGTCCCGTCTTGGATGTGAGACGGGGGGTCTTGGTTTATACATGTAATCACTACATAGCTAATCTTCTCTTCTCTTCTTTCTCGAGTTCTTTTGTTTCTCCGGTGCGTGCGCGGCTTGTAACTTGTTTCATGTTCAGTTTGGTTTTGCATTTATTTTCAGCATGATGACGGTGACGGTTGTCTGGATCCTCCTTTGTATTCCCTTTGTACATACCATCCTCGGATTGGATTGTGGAGGGTGCTTCAATGCCTGCTTCGTCGATTACGGGTTTTTGATAGTACGCGATTCGATAGCATGGTACGGCGTCACGTAATCTGCAGATCTGGACCGTGGTCACTGGTGATCATTGTTCATCTTACTTCGAGGTGACGTTTAGACGTACGCGGATGACGTGCCCTTAGGGATGTTGTGAGAAACGCATAACCACCCGTTCCGCCCAAAAGGTCAAGTGACCAAGTTGCACGTCTGCAGCTTGATCAAGGTTATATAGTGCATTGCCACCCCTGACGGCACAGGTCGTGACAGATGTTACAGCGTTGCTGCTATGGATGTCTAATTCCACAGTAATCGGTGCATGATTGTACTTTTTACTGCATTTTGCGTCTTGTGTTAGGTATGCTCGTGAGTCGTGGGTGTCACTTATATGTATATTATGACTTGCTGGGGGCCTGACGACCTCGGAGTCCGAACTCCCAATCTGGAAGGACCCCACTTGTTACAAAACGGGCCCCACCTTTTCGGGTCGTGGATTTTGAGATTGACTACGGGATCTACTCCGTAGGGCTGGTCGGCTTATTAGGCTTTGCTTACATGAGAGATGGTAAGGAAAGAAGAAAAAAGTTGCTTGCCACGGCCATAGGAATAATCTGTACATCACGGAAATCGCGACCAATCGCGATTCGATCACGACTCACAACGTCCTCATAAGTTACCGAACAACGGCTCCCAGCGTCGGATTGGAAATGGAAGGTAACGGCGCTGCCATTGTCGCAAGGACTGGCGATGAAGTCTTGTGGTTCCAAGGACCAACCCCAGGATGAGGACACTCGGCCCCGGGACCGCGTAAGATCCTCGATCTTTTCATCTCTTTTGCTGGTTGACTTTGTTAAACATAATCTTAGGTAACCGGCGAGCGGATAGGACCTCGAACACACCTGCTTTCGGCCTTTAACGATCACTATCAGCGGGGTAGGCCACCGGGCGCAGTCATCGCGGAAAGGATAATCGTAGTACCTGCGATCCCGCATTGGCCTGAGACGTCTCCGGGCGGCACTGCGTACGTGATACCTATCCAAGGTTTACCTGCAGAAGATGCCGAAAGGCCGTGGGAAGTATGTAGTAAGTTGCACGTGACGTGACGAACGAGTCATGCTGAATATACTTACATTTCTCCAGTTGCAGTATGGGAATCACCTTTCAGCTGAAGGCAGGAACAAAACGAAGTCGGCCATTTTGGGGAATCGCAAAGTCACGATTCGCAAAAGCAATTGCTCGGGTATTTTGCACTGCCAGCACTTGGCTCCTAGATTGTTGGAGCCATCAATCTACACGAACATTGATGCGTACTGGGGTGAGCTTGAGAGTGTCCGAATGCGAATGACGCAAGGGCGGCAAGAGGCTATCAGGTATGAATGCATAGACTTATATAGTGTTTCTTGCATTGCTAATTCTGCATTAGCTGGGCCTGGACCATCAGGAAGGATTATGATGAGAAGAAGGCTTGCGCGAAGGCTGATGGAGGATAGGGCAACACCTGCGTACCAAGAATTTATTCCAATCAAGCGAAGGTATTCATTTTCGACATCCGCCAGATTTTAACGTCAAACTCCTCATTAACACACTCTCTAGGAAGGCAGTCGGGAAGATCGCTGGGTCGCTTGCAACAACGCGCCAGGTGGGGGCCGATCGAGGCGATCGGATACGCATCAGAAACAGTCGATTCCAGCAAAATTCGATGCCTTTCTTTCGGTAATCAAGGAAATACTCACCAGCCAGGAATTTGAATGCCTCGACGATTGTCATGTGGTAGATCAAATAAGACGAAAAGCCAAGACATGCGGTAAGTAATGTATCAGTACAAGTCATCAAGTCAGCGTAATAACTCGGCAATGTAACCAGAATTTGTCCACGATCTCAGTGGCCCCGGCAAGATGGTAAAAGTCGAGTGCCCGGTGATGATCACTTCGATAACACCTAGAGGCGATGATCCAGCCCCCTGGATCATGATCCACTCTGAGGGAGTACACAACCACCCCCCCCTCCCTCCTAAAACGAGAGTGCGTCCATCAGCCAAGGCAAGTAGGAAGAGGCCTATCTCAAAAGCCTCTGGGAATATCCAGAAAATACGGAAGTGCGCAAGTCAATTAAATGATGCTTGCTTTGCCATCATTGATCAACGTCCAAGTTGAGGCAATTCCAACACTCCGCGAATTACGATGATTTACTGGAGTCACACGGTGCTGAGACAGTGGATGAAGTCGCTCCCCATCTGGTCAACCATGGGTATTTTACCCATCCGATTCGCAAGAGCAATGCCATTCAAAGGCCGCGCGGGTCATCCCGAGAAGGCGGATGGCATGAATGGCGGACACAGCACCAGGGCCCAGACCGTGTAAGTAAACTGCTGCGCTACGAAGCCTTGCCAGGATGCGCTGTACTAATGTGTCATATCAGGACATCCAGCGCTTGACATCTTTGTACCCATAACCCATTTCATCGTATCTCATCATTGAACCTTTAACTGGCTTATCCTTCGCAAAGATATTGACACGACCAACTAATGTACATTGGCAAAAGTTCACCCAGGGCATGGAGTACGGAAGTTTTGGATGTGCTACAAGTCTCGGTGGGAGCATCGACACGGACTACTCCGATTTCTTCATCGCCCATGCCAAGATCTTCATCTTCGCGGACTGCTACGGCGTAGCGAAACTTTTGGATCTGGCACTGCAAAAGCTTCACGGAGCTTTGTGCGGGTTTCGGCTCTCGAGGAACAGAATGAACGATATTCTGGCCCTGGTGCGCTTCTGCTACGAACGACCGGGTCCAGAGAAGCTGAAGAGGCTAGTGGCGTCGTACTCGGCCGCGATTATAGACGTTCGGGGTGAAAATTTCGTGGCTGAATGCTTTCGAAATCTCATGTAAGGAGAGGGGGTGATTTTGCGGCAGACATGGCTTGGTTCATGGCTTGTCGACTGTCGGGCTTTACGGAGTGCTGAGAAGAGAAGGGCGATTTGGAAATTGGACCTATTTTGGCATATATGTACGTATCAAGAGCGGATAGGGTCTTGTCGCAGGCTATCATCTGCATATGTATGTTACGGTCGTTATTTCATTTAGCGCATCAGCAGGAAGCAGAGGGAAGAACCCTTCAAGCACTAATTCTTCAGACGTGTTAGTCTGCGATCAGTGTATTATAGATGTAGAGCAGGCCTCTCAAGGCTTGGAGGGGAAACGGAGCCCCCCAGAGATCCTTTTGAGAGCCAAAGCCGATTATCGTGTTATGAAGTGAGGATTTCTCCCGTTCCAAGCCCCAAATCACTGGCTCTTCACATGTACCACGAGTCACGAGGTATGATGCCACGTACGTCACGCGCGCTAGTCGTGGACTCGTGGTCACGTACAATTGACAGTTGGCAGTTGACAGTTGACAGTGCACATGCCACAGTGCCACATGCGGAATTTTCTAATTTTCTGATTTTCTGATTTTCTGATTTTTCTAATTTGACTTTTCCATTTCGATGTGGCTGCGTTTCGCCGAGCCTCTTTAAGGTGCTACGCTACGTATGCGTCCGAATTATAAATGCGCAAAGTTGAAGTTTGAGTCACACTCAGTACTTTCCCACGGGTCACGCCGCGCTACTCTTTCTTAAGTTTTTACTGCCCATATTTACAATAAGTAGTACCCCAACGCGAGACTGATTTCTTCAACAACGCAAATACTCTGAGACCTCATCATCGGCAAAGAAGCAAAATGTCAGGCTCCCGGCTGCCAATCGGTACGAGCTCCTGCTCGGCACTGGCTCCCGGTGCAAATTTCAAAAAGACTGGACACTACAAGACTGGCGACGCGCATTAGAGCAGCTCAAGGTCCAAGGATGACTTCAAGGCTTTACAGAGCGAAGTTGAGCCATAACACCGCGCCAGACCAGGAGCTGCCAGAAGTTGATCCCAAGGCAAGCCTTCGGTTTGCTTGGTATTCAGCTAGCCTTGCAGGAGAAAAAAACAATACTTTTGGAGCCGTTTCTAATTTCTTATAACGTCAGAGCGTGCTGCTGAGTTGATATCACCTCAGGTGGCTCGTCAACGATTTCGAGACACCACACATCGCTTCTCTTCTGTCGGGGACGACCTATAGGCTATGGATGGAGATATCAAATGAACAAGATACGACTTGCCGACTCTGGTCTTGAAGAAGTACCCATACTGGACTTACGCCGCCCTGGCGTGCCGCGTATCCGAGTGTCTCTTGGCTCTCTATAGGACTCAGAAGATCTGATGGCCTTGGTTATTCGAAGAGACGACCCACGAACTGTCGTCGGGACGTGTTAATCTATTACAACTCCAATGGAGCTGACCATGGAGAAGGAAGGAAAGCCGCTTGGTGCCATGTAACCGGCAAATGGTTGCACGAAGAAGAGATCAAAGCTGCACACATTGTCCCCTTCTTCCTGGATATCGAAAGCATGGGTGAGATTCTCTTTGGCGAAAGAGCGCCATGATCCATCATTTGACCGAGCAGGAAATTCCTTTCTCATGTGAGAACGAAATCAGCGTTATCGCTCATCGTATACCCGAGTCGGTGCTTGATGTCGTACTCGATGAGCGTTGCGTCCAGTACTAGAGCGAGGGTTTTAGCAGTGCGTCGCCCTTGAATCTCCTTCAAGCCAAGGAGAACACGTCGGAGTACGCCCTTCGAGGTGATGAAGTGGGAATATATTCCCAGGATGGATGTCATCGACGGTGGTGTCCATATGTCAAAGGAAATGGAGATACATACTACTTGCCGCCTCCTTCAACTCCTCCATCAGGCCGCGGCGTCTTGCAAGGAGCTCCGACATTATCCAGGGACCAGGACCTTAGAAGTGTTACGGATCCACACTATTATGGATCCTTCACACGTGTATATAGGTAGACCGTCCTCCCGTCACACACACTCTTCCTTTCCTCCTTTTCCCCCTCATAGCTCGACAGAGATAGATACTATTTGAGTGCCTGTTCGAACTCCCGTTCACAGCCATTTCGTGACATATCTCTGTCGATCTTTCTCCCTTACCAGGCCATGTCCGCATAATTTCTCTCGACCGCCACCACCACCGGCCTCGCGCGTTTCTGCGCCCGCCCGCCAAACCGCTGCCCTCTCAGCCCGCAACGCGCCCTTCGTGCTCGTCTGCCCCCTCCGCATCTTCACTCCGCACCATCCTCAGGTGCCAGGCCCGCGAGTCAGCTCGCCGCCCACCTAGTGTGCCCCCTCCCTCTCGTCCATCTCGGCTCCCCGTGCCACGTGTGCACCTCCTTGAAACTCGCCCATGAACAGGGCAAGTGGCTGGGCTGGGCCCTGCCTGATGCTATACACCCGCTGGAGGGCACGCGAGGCGATGTCCTTCGGGAGGAAGGCGGTCCTGAGGACCTCAACGACGTCCCAGACGACAAAGGGGGGGAGAGGCGAGACGTCGTT
>QEQW01000035.1:0-88754 GCA_004016085.1 Claviceps quebecensis
ACGACCTTATCGACAGCGTGCCTGACCGTCTTCAGGCTGTGATAGGCTCCAAGGGCTGGTGTACAAAGTATTGAGGCAGTCAATTAATTAAGCCTTCATGATTCTATAGACTTGCTTAATGACGTATTTTTGGCATTTTAAATGGCCAGATTGCGAAGAAGTGAAAGAAATAGGTGTGGTGATCCAAAATGGGTCCAATTGGGCGTTTCGCGTTATTCACTTGGTGGGGCTGTATGTACATATGTACATTAGGTCGTTCTGTCACCTGTGACATGAGTATCCTCTTGAGGCCCGATTGCCCAATTTTGTATCCAGACAAGACAAGCACACATCAGTGACAAGACAAGAACAAGGATCACTATCGCACAAAAGAATGGGCGCAGCCGTCTGGCCACTCTGATGTGCGGTAAATACCCCTATATACCGTGCGACAATCACAAAAGTCAATACAAACAACACCTATTTGCTACACCCTTATTTCACACAATTAAGAGTCTCAATGCCTCTTTGAAGCGACAAGAAACACTACTTTCGAAGATTCAACATACGATCAATCAACATGAGTTCTCAAACATCTTCCGTGGCCCTCTCGAACCAAAACCAATGGACGGCTTGGATGAAATTCATCACATCCCGCGCCAAATCCCTCAAAGTCTGGCCAAAAGTCAAGCCAGGTTCCCATCTTCAATTACTGGAAGAACCCACGGAGCCTGAAGTCCCATCGCTATCGGGTCACGAGGCATATGCAGGAATCGACGAGCCGACTGACATGCGACATCTAACGGCCAACGGTCTCAGGACCTACAAAAGAGAGATGACTCGATACAAGACTCTCCTCGAGACTTTTAAGATCAAACAACACAGGTAGGAGCAAGAAGCAAAGGGTCTGGATGCTCTGACCCAGGTCATCCAATCCTCGGTTGTTACGCATCTGCAGAAAGCTGCTGCGACCCGGACGAATCGCTGCAGAAATAGCTTCAAAATCTCCCAAAAGCTGTTGGTATCGACAGTGATGTCGAACTAGAAGCTGCCCGTCAACGATATCTGGCGGCTCTTAAGCCGATGCGAAGCCCAAACGAATGGGAGACATGGCTTACGGAATATGAAAAGGCTTCCCTTCATGCACAAGCTAAGGGAGTCCCTGACTTCTCTCTGTTCGAAATAATCTCAAAAGATTTCGCGGACGCAGTATCCCACGTAGCCAAGAATTGGGTTCCTAGTTTTATGGACCATGGAAGAAAAGAGCCGGATATGGACATACGGGAGATGAGGAAACGCTACCGGGATCATATGACTCAGTATCATCCCCTGGATTCAAAGAGATCCAGGGCTGGCGTCTTCGTGACAGCAGATGACCGGTCAGATCTCGCTGATGGTGGTGCATCCACCAAGAGTAGGAAGAGGGACGCCTCTGACCCTGCGCGCCACTCCCAAAACGTTCCAAAACACAACATAATTACAAACAGACTCCAAAACAGAATCCTACAACCACGAAGTCATTGACCAGTGAGAAAAAGGATTGCCCAGCTGATGACGCAATCCTACTCTTGGTGTACATATACATACTAGGGTACTCCGTACTGCATGACTTGTCAAGTTCCAGTTTCCCTTTGTTTCCCTCTCGTGCTTTTATACTGCTGGCTAGCATTCGCGTGGTTGTGTGGCCGAGTCCCAAAACGGTGCCTAGCATGCGGGTGGCGTGCAGCCACATCCGCCTTGTGGGCAACACGATCTGGATGGCGGCGATGGATGGCATGCTGGATCTCTCTCGAGTCTTGGCCCTTGGGTGACCGTTGAACAACCCGAGCCGCTACGTAATGTGGCCAGATGCAGTTCTTTGCACTGATTTACGGTTTTGTGAAGTTTATGCATGATGCAGCCATAGAGCTGTACTCTGTATGGCAGTGTACTCTGTACTCAACTCCGTATTCTTGCAGCTGAAGAATGGGGCAGAACGGTGAACCCCGATACGTACGAATTTAACGTACGAATTTAAGCGCGTCCCGCCGGCTCTCAGCCCCGAGTTGCCCCGACGCGTTCAACTGTGGGTCACTACTGGGGGTGTGCCGCTGCGATAACGGCATGCCATCAGTCCTCGAAAAAGACTCGAGCTTGCGCCGACAAGTCGACTCGGTGTCACCAAACACCCAAACAGCCACCCAACGCACACCACGTTTCTTCGGAACCGGTCCTTGTCGTCACGCGACGCACGTCCGAGCAATCACGAGTATCAACACATCACCACATCACCATGGCGGGGAAGAAGGGCGACAACAGCAAGAAGGTGGCGGGAAACGCCCGCAAAGCCGATGCTGCTGCGCAAAAGGCCGCCGCAATTGATGCAAAACAAGCCGCAGATGAGGCAGAGCAGTGGCAGAAGGGAGCCAAAAGCAATGCCAAAAAGTAAGGCAGTCCGCGCCCCTGCGCCCTGTGCACCCGGGCTTCCGCATCCTCCTACCACACCTCACATGCTAACCGCCGGGAATTTCAAAGGGAATCGGAAGCCGCCAAGAAGGCTGAAGCCGCCAGAAAGAAGGCGGAGAAGGATGCACTTCTGAAGGAGGAGGAAGCTAGTCTGGGCGGACGAGCCGAACCCAAAAAGTCCAAGGCTCCTGTCAAAAAGTCACGCGGCTTGGACCTTTCCCAGCTCGAGGGTGACTCTCCCTCAGCACTCAGCGCCTCCGGCATCGACAACGCCCTCGATGCCTTGACGTTAGCGACTGGTGCGGACGATTCAAAGGTTGACAAGCATCCCGAGCGGAGATTTGCTGCCGCCTTTGCCAAATATGAAGAGCGGAGGCTGGCCGAGATGAAGGCCGACGGCAGCGGTGTTGGCTTGCGGTTGGATCAGCGCAAGCAGAGAATCAGAAAGGAGTTTGACAAGAGTCCCGAAAATCCCTTCAATCAAGTCACAGTTGCCTACAACGCTACCCGAGACGACTTGAGCCAGGTCAAGGCTCACGAAGCGGCCAAGATTGAGAAGCGGCTGGGCCACTGAGCGGATCATCTTGTTCGACAGACCAACATACAATTATCTAAAATACGTGCTGACCTACTACCGATCCCATTATTAGGCACCTACGCTGCCGGATGGTGTTCCTTATCGGCACCAGAACAAGGGTCCGGCCGGGTCTTTACGGACGAGCTACGAACCTGAGAATATACACAACCATGTAAATATTCTCGCCTTGTTGCTCTCTGAAGAAGATAGGTAGAGGGAAGCGCACTGCCTAACGAGTACCAATATTCATTTCAAGTTTCCTCACCTGTTTTCCTGCTTCCCGTGCCCGACGTGGACGGAATTTCTTTGCTGCAACAACGATGAAATGTTACCCCGCGATTTCGCCCGCAGTATTTGGCAGGCAGAATTAGTCACCGCCTCCCACACCGCCCAATTTAGCCTTCCCTCCTTGTCACCAGACAAGCGCGGAACTCGGTAGCCTACAGTAACATGTGGCGTGTTGTGATGCGATATTTTTAAAAGCGAAGATGGCTCTTCTATCCGATCTTCCTTCTCTTCGGAAACAGCATTTACTGTCCGAATTGTTCGTCTGGTGCTGCTCCTTGCTTTGTGTCACCATCAACTACTAACCGAGTACGTCCCGTCTCAGTACCGGCTTGAGGCAAGCATGTCCCGAGGGTGTCTTTGTTACGCTGACGCCTGGAGACCCTTCTCTGTGGTCTGCTGTGCTATTTGTGCGCGATGGTGAGAGAAAAGGAGCCCCATGGACCCCGGGCCTAAATGAAATATGCTCTGTCTGCGATGGCATCATCGTGGATGTATCAGTTATTGACCAGTGACTTGCTAAGAAAGGACCGTATGCGCCGGCTGTCTTGCGATTCCAAATCTCCTTTCCCGACACATATCCGAAGATCCCTCCGCTTGTGCTGTTTTCCACCGATATATTCCATCCTTTGGTCTCGCCCTTGACAACGTACATGTGCTCATCAGACACCCAGGATGACGCAACTGTCAGTGCGGCGGACCAGCAGCAGCGATCGACCCCTGGAAGTTTCAGTCTGCGCCACGGATTCCCAGAGTGGTACGGACGGGGACGGCGGACTGAAGGGGATCCAAAACAGGACGATGATAACGAGCGACTCGCAGGTGCAGGATCCGATCGGACCAGTGCAATGTTAAGGCGCAGCGCCATGTCACCAGTGCCGTCCGACACGGACACTGTCAGCAACCCGAAGGCCGGACAACAAGCAGTATCGATATATAGTATTCTGAGATATATTCGAAGCACTTTTGAAACATCGGAAGTACTCGATTCTGTTCCTCTTGCGGCTGCTGGAAATCCTGGAGCGTGGCATGCCTGGCGAACACATCGACGAAAACTGGGCAAGCTCTCAGGCCAACAGTCCTGCCCTGGTCAGAGCGCACAACCTGACGAAGTGCAGGTTCCTCAAGCTTCGTCGAAGGAAGGGAACGGTCCGCCATTGCCTGTCCCGAAAGTAAGAAGACCTGAGGAATGGAACTGGGAAGGGGTATGGGAACACAGAGTCAAGAAGGGCGTCTCGAACAGCCTGGGCGAGTCCGTGCTGTATGGGCCATCAGGATCAGCGGATGACATGGTAAGCGAATAGATGCCTGGAAGGGAGAAGAGACGTGCAAGAGATATCAATCGCTAACATTGCACCCGTTGCAGATTCGATTTTTGCCTATGGAAGAAGTTGACGTCGAATCGATAAAAGAAAGTATTCGTTCTGCAGTGGATGGCTCAGAATCGAATTCTTAAAACACCAAAACATCTCTCTCTACCTCTCCTTACACCACGACCAATTCTAACACGATCGAATGAAGGATGCGAGTGGACAGCGGCGCAGGCATATCAGTCGAAAATTTCATGGTACATCTCTTAACACGGGCTTTATATCCTTTTGCCTTACTATCTTCCACAATGTAGCCTAAGCATTCGTTATTGATACCCATAATCGATTTCATTCACTGCAGGTTTTAGCCTGACAATATCTTTGCATTCCCGTTCATATCATATGTCGCACTCGCCTTGACAGACACAGCTACGGACTTGATGAAGAGAGGGGGCCTGCCCGGACACAGCAGGTAGGGGGGCGGAGGGTCGAGACTCCAGAATACTGTCGATGGCGGCTTCCTTGGTCCTCTCCTCAGTGCTCCTTCCACAGCAGCTGTTGGGATGCAGCGTCCTACAAAGACCAAGACGGGGGACAAAAATGGAAACCTGACACGTCGGTTGGGCAGCTACCCTTACAACAAGAACAATTACAATACCAATAACAGCAAACAATAATCAGTTTAACTTGTGGACAAGATTCATGCCCAATTGCATCATATGACTAGTATGGCATCTTATCCGTCACAGTGCGAGATCAATCAGCATCAGCATCAGCAGGAACAGGAACGGGAGCGCAACGAGCCATGCCCGCTCCGCATCGTTAAAAGACACCGCAGCACCGAACTCGAGAGACGGCTGGGGGACAATAATTATGCATCCGCGGACGATTATGACAGTGGCATTTCCCACATTATTGCGGGAACGCAGCAATTGCAAGTTTCCAAGAGGCGGTCTCGACGACGACGTGACCTCGGCATCAGAGCAGAGTTTGCTAGCAGCTTGGCGGAACTGAACAGCGCACATAAAAAGGCATGGAGCGAGGCTGTGTTTAGCTGTCGTGGCCTATTGAGAAAATCAACGCCTGACATGCGAGGCCACAAACGATTTCTCTCCTTTGGCCTAACGAGCTCGTCACATTCTTCGTCGTCCAGCAGCCGTACTTCGTCCGGAAACTCTTCACTGCCCAGGGGAAGCACAGATGATGGCCGTCGTCAGATATCATCTATCTCTTCGTATGAAGCAGACTTCGCTGATGGTGCCCCGGTGGGCAGCCCGCAGCAATTGAGCCCGCGCCGGATAGCAAAGAATACGGGGAGTTACATCCTTTCGCCGCGCATTATTGTCACGGCACATAACGAAGAGACGTTGGGCGAAAATACACGTGTGTGGGCAGCCGTGGAAATTTGTAGGAAACTTTCCCAGATATCCTCATCGTCATCATCAGCGACGGCTTCTTCTTCTTTATCTTCTTCTACTACCACCATACCTCCTTTTCCCACCAGCGCCGAAGAGGATACGCAAGGCGGGCGCAAATCATCGGGAGGGACGTTTGTGGATCACAAAATTGGTGCGCAAAAGAATCCCAAGATAGCCTTGGACAGGGGGGGCCTAAGGAGCCCCAAGAAGAGCATCGGAAGCTAAATAAAGCAAGCAGATCGCTATTTCGATTTTGGTTGTCTCTACGATTTGACCGCTGAAGTACACTCCACACAGGATGCTACGGTGGTGGAAGTTATACAAGAACAATCATGGCCTACGTACGTGTGCGCGCTCGTATCCTCATGAGCGTTAAACAATGGTGCTTCAATTTTCAAAGGAAGCTTGCTAACTTGCATATTAATTAGGACGATATATGCTGGAACAAGCGTGTTACTTATAGTCCACCTCCAACTCAACGCTGCGGACAAGCAAGGTGCGTGGGGCCATAGCAGATGCAGATCGGAAGAGTTGATGGACGAATTGGAGCTTCAGCTTGGTGATGTTCAGACTCAACTTATGAGTGTCAAGGTTTCCTATCTTCACTCGGCCTTTCCCAAGATTAACAATCCTTGCTCGACGGAAGACGGACTGTGCCACCTCGAAAGCCGGATGGAAACCACTGCCACAGCGGCGCTAGTGCGGAATTGCGGCGGCTCAGTATGGGCATCGCGGAATAGGGCGTCGACACAGAGCAGTCTTTTCCCTCTACTGGTGCAGCATTGGGGGGACGAGAAGGCACTCGAAGTTCAGCGACGCATTTCAGACTCTCAGTTGAAAGTTCGAAGTCCTGGTGGTCATCCACAGTACTCATGCCTGACATGGGCCGCTAATCAGCCTTTGGATTTCGGTCATCCCGGGGAGAGCGCTGTTATTTCTGATCAGCCTGCCGATCAGGATGACGCAGAGAATCGCTGGAAAGCTTGGTCTGGGCAAGGCACAGAGCGACCCGATGCCGCCGAAGAAAACATCACGACGCCGGCCGGGGCGATATACTACTTTGGAGAAAAAGCTATCAAGGCCTTGCAGATGCCTACAGCGGGGCTTGAAAGAGATGATGGACGTAGAAAGCCAAGCAGAACAAAACACAAGGCCGCTACCGGGCAGTCATCGAAGGAGAAGGATTTGAAGTTTTGGGACTGGGGTAGTTGGTTCTGAGGGCGTGCTCTTTTTATATTTAACGCAGCGTACTGAGAGTGCTTGGAATTCTCAAGGCATTGGGAATATCGTGTTTATACAGTCTTGTTATTTAGAAGAATAGTCTATTGCAGCTCATCCCTCCACGGAATAGAAACCTGAGCACCCTTCCGCGAAACAGTGATAGCCGAAGCTCTATTGGCGGCTCTGATCGCAGCATCAATATCGAAACCGTCTTCCGAACGCGCCTGCACAACCGCCAAGGCATACGACCCAACAAATGTATCCCCCGCCGCCGTCGTATCAACAACATCCGCCTTGAGAGCCTCAACCAGCGCCCTTGGCCCTTTCCGAGCCGCATAGTACACACCCCTCCCCCCCAACGTAATCACCACATTCTGCACCCCGCGCTCCAAGAACCCATCCGCAACACTCGCCAACCCCTCTGCAGTTTCCAATTCATCTTCCCCCCGTCCAGATAAAACACACGCCTCCGTCTCATTCACAATCAAATGCGCAAGCCCCTCATACGCCTCCCCCGGAATAATCTGCGCAGGCGCCGGATTCAACAACACCGGCACACCATCCCTCTTGGCCGTCCTGAGCGCCTGCAGCACCGTCTCCAGCGGAATCTCCAGCTGCAGAATCAACAGATCCGGTAGCACCCCAGAGGTGACACCACCAAACGAAGCAGCGGATGTATAATCCTCGGGACGCAAAGAATGATTCGCTTCCGGGGAGAGGATAATCCGGTTCTGGCCCGAGGGCTCGTCGACGATGATGAGGGCGAGGCCTGTGCTGAGGTTGTCGAGGGTGCGGATGCCGTTGGTGTTTACGCCGTAGGAGTGGAGGCTTGTGAGGAGGGTTTGGCCGTGGGTGTCGTTGCCGATGGCGCCGAGCATGCTGACTTGTGCGGAGGGGGGGCGTGAGGGGGGATCGGTTGAGGCTGTGGTTGTGGTTGTGGTTGTGGTTGTGGTGCTGGGCTGGGAGCGGGAGAGCTTGGCGCATGCGACGGCTTGGTTGGCGCCTTTGCCGCCGGGGGAGGTGTTGAAGGAGCTGGAGGTGAGGGTTTCGCCGGGGAAGGGGTGGTGTGGTACGTAGGAGACGAGGTCCATGTTGAGGGAGCCGAGGATGGTGATGAGGGGTAGTCGTGGTTGCGCCATGGTGTGAGGATGGGTGCCGTGCGTGTCGAGGAGGTGGTGATGATGGAGGTTCGTGCCAGGAAGTGAATGTCCGTATCTCCGTATGTAGGCGTTCTTGAACAAAAGAAAGGGTTGTTTGATTTGCAAGGATGGGGGGTTTCTGGTTGTGCATGAGGTTTGTGGAAGGGGAGCCGAGGAGGGCTGGGGTGCGTTCTGTGCCTGACGCGCGGGTGGACGAGGCCCGATTTGGGAAAGCGGAAATAGGAGTGGGGTCTGTGACGAGGCGCTCGGGTACATTATAGGCAGGCATCGCTGTTTGGCATCTACGGAGTATGTAGTCAGTCTTCATACATATGTATTTTATTGGCCTCATCTGCAGCGCAGTAGGAATGTCAATAGACCACAAGGTGGCAAGCCGCCTTGTTGATTCAAAGGCGTGTATGCCGCGGAGGAAACAGCAGGTGTATGTACAGATATGCATCTGTGTACATGTGTGGATGTGCTTGTACGTATATAGGAGATAAAAAACGAAAAACAAGGAACAAGGAATGATGGTACAAGCAGAGCTCATAAACATGCCGCCTATAATAGATCATGAAGAAGAAGATAAAAAGACCGCCTTCCGCGCGACATCCCAAACAAAAGCCCTCGAACCAAGATACTCCCTCCTCACGCCCGACTCCCACTCCAAACGCGCCCCTCACGAAGACGGCAGCCTCCCACACATAACGACATCCTCTCCCAACGGAAGCCATGACACGTCGCTTAATCGAGCCGCAGCACACGGCTGTCCCTCCGCATCATGCACTCTATTCGGGGAGACGACCACGCCTCCCCTCCCGAGCCAAGTCGGCGCAATTGTGACAATGACAGCGTCAACGAGGGCGTGGTGCGCAGGCTCCAGCAGCGAGTTGATGACATGCGCCCCGCCTTCGACCATGACGCTCAGCAGCCCCTCGGCTATGAGCGCGCCCAGCACGTCTTCCCACGCGAAGCGCGAACGGGCATCCGAGCCTGAGCCGGTGGTGGGAGACGCCGCAGGAACATGCACGTATTTACCGCCATGGTCGTGCAAAAGCCGCACCTGTTGCGGTGGGACATCGTCAACACGAACTCCCGTGAGAACAAAGGGTGCAAGGCCAGCGCCGGCGCGGCACAGCGTGAGTACTTGGTCCGACGGCTCGGGCGTCCACCGTAGATGAGGATCCAGGATGATCGGCCGTGGCTGGCTTGTCGTACCCTCGAGGCGGCAGTTGAGGCCTGGATTATCGGCCAGGAGGGTCGATACGCCAACAAGGATCGCTGCGTGGCGGGAGCGAAGGTAGTGCGTCATGGCTTTCGAGCCTGGCCCGGAGAGCCGCGTGCGGACGCCGGGCGCGAGGGAGAGGGATGAGTCGAGAGAGGTGGCGAATGTGAGGGTGACAAAGGGGCGCGTTGGCGGGGATGAGGGCGCTGTGGGCGGCGGGAGGTGAGGTTCGAGGATGGCGGCTGACGAGGCGGAGAAGATGACTTTTCGTTGCGCCATTGGTGTTTGTGATCGTCGAAAAGATTTCTGTTTATTCTCGAGGTATCTTTGGCGGCAATGACTCCTCCTTCAAGGATGCAGCCAAAATCTTCTCATGGTTTCTTGGTCTGCGAGTTTGTGTCCAGGACTCCAGTGTCAAGTGAAGTCAAAGTGCTGCGTGCGTCAAGGCCCAAGGGAAGCTGAGTGGGTCGTCAGCTTCACAATTGTCAATCATACAACAACTTGAGAATTGACCCCACTCTTGGTCGTGAATGAATGAATGGAGGAAGTTGGAACAACCTGAGGCCAGTTGCATGAACTGTTTCGTTGTACATTAAAGAAGGCCTCATCTCATGAATTGGCATATGGTCAGATGGTTCAGGTTCCATAATCGAATTCGCATCACATCACTTCTTCAGCCATAATTGGCGAGGAAGCGTGACTGAACTTTCAAGGTGGATGTGACTTCGCGTCTCGTGATTTTCTCAGCTCCACGGGATTCCCGTCGTCATCAAACTCAGCCCATTGGAAAAACGAGCAGCCTTGCTTCCCAGGCACATTGCCCGCATGGCACATCCAAAAGTACTTTCCAAAATTCTCTCTCTTCTTCTGCACCACCCGCATCACACATGGCACTTTGCACCCACACCGCGGCGTGAAGCGGGGATGAAAGCGCGGCTTGTAATCTCTATACGTGATGTTGATGCGCTTGTTTCCGGCAATCGGATGCGGATCGATAGACGGAGCGGGTGTCACGCAATGCTTCCACTCCTCTTGCATCTCGGCATGCATGACGAGAAGCGAATTGTGTGGCAGGTGTATGGATATCTGGCCCTCTGTGTCCGAATCGACCCCGGTGCTTGTGTCGCCGCCGCCACCGCCGGCGTCTTTAGGCACGACTCTCCGGACGCGAAACTCGCGTGCGACGCCGAGAGAGATGGACCCAATGACGGCTCGGGGCCCCAAATACGTGAGTTGATCGCTGTGCCAGCCGACGTTCTGCTGTGCGCCATCGTAGCAATTGACAAAGGCCGAGTTGGGTATCCATGGATTGGGTGATTGGTATCGCAGCTTCTTGCCATCGGGATATCTCGTCTCGATGCGGTGTTGGATCTGTTTGTTCACGGCGGCTTGTACCTTCGGCTTCACCGCGGCCAGCTGCGGTGTGATGCGGCGAACGTCCTGCACATTCGGTGCAACAAATGCAATCAATCACCAAAGCGTCAGTAGGGGAGGCAAATATTGTGTAACTGAATCTTGCTTGTACAGAGATTCGTGGCACCATTAAGCTTACCGTGAGCTGCGATCCGTTGTAGTAGTACTCGGACTTTTGGGCCGTCAATTCCTCAGAGCTCTCGACGAAGAAGCTGGACGTGTGAGGACTGGAGACGACATTGTCAAATAACTTGAACGTGTTTTTCTTAAATGACTTGGACTCGTGTAGAAGCTCCTTGAGAAGCTCGTTGGCTTCATCCGCCCGTAAGAAATTGTGAATGATGGTGCAAGGCGTGTGCTCTGCCACATCCTCTGGGTCGTACAGGTGGAGAGTGGTGCCTCTTTTGGACATCGTTTTCGTCTTCTTCTTCCTGGTTGGTGGAGTTGTCGAGTCCCGAGACAACGTCGCATACTGTCTCAAAGACTGCTGATAGCCAATGCCGATAGACGACTTCTTTTCTTGCTCATGGCAATTCTTTCCGAGCTGGATTGCTTCCGAGGCTCGGAGGACAGAGCCATCGTGGGCAAGGAGGTAATCAAGGAGCGTCTCTTGCTCAATCCCGGCATGGAGAGAGGACAGGAGCGCCAACTTGACTTCTGTTGGCTCGTTATCGCCATCTGAAGTGGGCTGAGGATCTGGACTGAGTTGTCGCTTCGCGCTGGGCGCTGTGGTGAGAAACGACTTCATGCTGGCCGCGCAGGGCTACATGATGGCACCTGCAAGCGCGCGAAAGAAAAAGCCAAAGAACAGTCGTTAATTGATTTTGATTATGGTGAATTGCCCTCCTGCTGCATTCTGCTCTCGTGGCCAACAAACCGATGGTGCTGTTCGTTGCACGGACTAATACAACGCTTTAACCTTATAAAACGGCGATCGCATGCAGAATGACGAATTGACAGTTGACGAGTTCAACGTGCCTTCGCGTGAAGCCGTAATCAACGCGACATCATGTGACGCCGATCTTTAAGCACTTTGATGCGACCCGCCGCAAAGCCGCAAACCCCACGTTGGCGTCAGTGCCGTCCCTTGCCGAGGCACAAGCCAACATTGTACATGGACGCAGACATCACCAACGTCACGATATGTAACGCAAGCATTGCTCTCCAATTCCCCCTTCGCCCATCTCCCGAGCTAGCCGTCCCATACTCAAAGCTTCGCAGCATTCTTTGCGCAACGCCTCTACCCGTAATGCGCCTCCGCGCAGGCGCCGCAGTCTCCGATCCGAAATGGCCGCCATGCTCGAGTTCCGCACCGACGGCTACAATCCCTACGCGGTCAAGTACTCGCCCTATCACGACTCCCGCATAGCCGTCGCCGCATCCTCCAACTTTGGCATCGTCGGCAACGGACGTCTCTTTGCCCTGTCCCTTACAGCGCAAGGGATTCAGGTAGAAAAAACGTGCGTTCTTGTTGCACTCTACGAAACCGCATGAATTGGAAGGATTGAGAAGGAGACCGTCGGAGGAGAGGAATGTGAACAAAGTTCATAGACGGATCGGAGACTTGAGAGCTGACTATAATCGTTCGCCTCCCTCTAGTTTCGACACAAACGATGCGCTATACGATTTGGCCTGGTCAGAAATCAACGAGAAGCAGCTCCTTGTCGCGTGCGGCGATGGGTCGGTCAAGCTGTTCGACTTGGGGGTCGATACCTTCCCCGTCATGAACTTCCATGAGCACAAGAGGGAAACCTTTTCGGTGTGCTGGAGTCCCGTGACGAAAGATAGTTTCATTTCTAGCTCATGGGATGGAACCGTAAAGATTGTGAGTTCTTTTTCGTGTCTATGATGGCCCTGGCTGGCTGTCCTCTGTCTACTTCCTCCCTGTCGAGTCGGTGTTGAGTTGAGAGCCGCCGTGCCTGACATAACTTGCGTTTCCGAGCCCCCTTCCAAGTATCCGCGAAACAAATTCACACAAAGAACCTCAGGATTACATTGAACAATGCAAGTCTTCCTCGCAACACATGCTAACGGCGCCCCGTTCTGGTAGTGGTCCCCCACGCGTGCCCATTCCCTCAAAACCCTCCCCATCGGCAGCTGCACATACAGCGCCTCCTTCTGCCCTTCCAACCCAGCCCTGATATCCGCCGTCTCCTCAGACTCCCACCTTCGACTCTTCGATCTGCGTACCCCCTCCGCCGCGACACATCACCTCGTCTCCAACATCCCCGTCCACGGCGCGGCCACGTACCCCGGCGCAACCCCCGCCGAAGTCCTCACCCACGACTGGAACAAGTACAACCAAACCGTCATCGCGACCGGCGGCGTAGATTGCATCATCCGAACATTCGACATTCGCAGTCCAAACGGGGATCCCCTCTCCGTGATGCCCGGCCACGAGTACGCCATTCGTCGCCTGGCTTGGAGTCCCCATGCGAGCGATGTGCTCATCTCGGGCAGCTACGACATGACGGTTCGGTTATGGCGCGATGCTGCCACGCCATCTATGCCTGTGGCGGGAGCCAAGCCGGGACACCAGCTCGGTGTCATGAATAGGCATACAGAGTTTGTCACGGGTGTGGATTGGTGTTTGTTCGGTGCGGGAGGATGGGTCGCTTCCGTGGGCTGGGACCAGAGAGTCTTGTTGTGGGATTCGAATATGCTAGTAGGAGGTATGAGGTGATCAAGTCTCCCTTGGCGATGTGAAGCGATTTACTTGTCGAGAATGCGATCCTAGATACGTGGCGAGAATGGGGAGAAAAGAGTCAGGCTTTGTGGGAGATTCAGAGGATGCTGATAGAGGGCAACTTGCTCGCCCACAACAAAAAGGTCAATGAGCAAATGTATCATGAGTTGTTTTTCGTCTATCTCTTTGTTCGAGGCCTTGTCTGTATTCCCTCTCTGTTAGGTTATCGGGATAGGAGCGTCCTACCTATGTCGGGCATCATCCCTCTATTCTTCTTGGCCCAAAGGCATGTTTCCTTTTGTTCCATTTGCGAAAAGGTACATAAGTCTCCAGGGCCGTCATCGCGAAAAATAGAGGTGATACACTGATTCACTGATGAAGGAGGCCGTCTACTGTCGACGAGACGATAAGAAGTAACTTGTAACTTAGACGCTTCAGAAACCAACAAGATTTGGTATTACTAGATGATGTAGAGTTCATTGTAAGAGGAGATATTTGGAAACCATCCGAGACGCCGTTTTCCTCTCGCCGAGTGCAAATAGGGACCTTTCTACAAGTCTCTTTTTTCACCAATCTATGTTACATACTGACCCGTTATATTGTACAAATTCAGTTCCGCGCATTAAATTGTACAAGCCTCGCAATACAAGTACAAGTTCAGATTTTTCTTCTGACACCAACCAAGGTGTGCCTGTCTTTAACTGGTGCTGATCCCGATGCATCTCGCATTATTCATGGCCAGCATCCTCTTTCTGACACAAACAAACGTCTGTGTTTGATGGGTGCTGATTCAGATGCATCTCGCATTGTTCATGACCCTCATCCTCTTCACTTACCATGAAGCGTCATCGCCAGAGCCTTCATCGCGAGATCCTCCTCGAAAGCTACCGCTCCCTCGGGAACGTCCCCCTGAGAACCTGCCGCCACCCCGACCGCCGAAGCTTCTGCCTCGGCCACCGCCACCCCGACCGCCAAAGTCATCGCGACGGACCTTGCTTTCAATATTGCTGAAGGGGTCAGAAGAGTCCTCCTGATCTCTGTAAGAATTTCGGCGCCCACCAAAGCGGTTGCCACCGCGACCCCCGTCGCTTCGACCCCTGTCGTAGTCACCGTCGCCTCGTCGCTGCGGCTGCTGCATATTCAAGTTACAGTGTGCCATTCCCATGTTGCGAGCCCATGACGGGGAAACGGGAGGCGGCTGAGCCATGCCCATACCAACAGTAGCCCATGTATTCAAGTCGTTAACGAGCTGATCTTTGTCGGCATTTCCGCATCCAAAGATCGACGTATAGGCCGATCCGAACTTTGAACTGCTCATGGATTGACCATGTTCGAAAACTTCTTCGTGATATGGTGGCAATTCGCCAGCTTTGGCCTCGGCCTGGGCAGATTGAAGAGTATCATTTGGCTTCAAGGGGAGACCTCGGAGCATCCTTCGAGCGGAACTCATGGAACTGGGAGGCAGGAACAGCCACCCTTCACCCTCCTTGTTCTGTCGGCCAGTACGACCAAGTCTGTGGATATAAGACTCGCGATCACGAGGCGTGTCGACCTGAATGACGTGCGTCACATTGGGGAAATCCATACCACGAGCCGTGACATCAGATGAAAACAAGACACCAGACCTTGTGTTACGGAATCTTTCAGCGGCTCTGGTTCGGGCCATTTGTGAGAGCTGAGACTGAATAGAGAACGAGGGGATCCTCATCTTCTCGGCCTTCCGTCGTTGGTAGCCCATTTCTCCGGCCAACTCAGTGAGTGCAGTGGTATTGAAGTACACAATGGCCTTGAAAGGTGGCAGGCTTCGGTCTTCGTTTCTAAGCTTGATTTCTCGGTCGAAAAGCTCGAACATGCTGGGGAAGACATCGTTCCATGATCCAAGGGAAACAAGGTGTTGAGGAATTCGGTCGTGAGTCAGAGAATCACTCTCGGAGATCGTCTGCACAAACTCGAAATCATCGGGGCGGACCATGCGTCGGGCCAGTTTGATGACATCTTTAGGTATAGTGGCGGAGACCAGCATTGTTTGTCGTACCTTCTGTGACGCCTTAGGAAGGACGGAGATGATGTCGTCAAGCTCCTTCTCGAACCCGACGTCTAGCATGCGATCCGCCTCATCCAGGACCAAGGCTGCCAGGTTCGGCGCCTCGATGCCACTTCTGGAGTCCTGCAACAGATCCAACAAGCGGCCTGGCGTCGCTACTAGAAGATGACATCCTTGACGCTGAGTCTGGCGCAACATCATCGACTTCTGAGTACCTCCGACAGCAGACTGCACAACAAGACCGGTGTGTTTGACGAGACGCCGGGCCTCCTCAGCGATCTGCTCGGCTAGTTCACGTGTGGGAGACAGAACGATACCGCGTACGTCATCTGATCGGGCGGTCCGTGAAGCTTTCTTTGACGCAAGATCAGGGTCTTCTGTGATCATGCGCTGTAGCAAGGGCAGCAGAAACGCAATGGTTTTGCCGGTACCGGTCTTGGCTTGGGCGACACTGTCGCGGGTTAGATCTTTTGAACCAACAAAAAAAACAGGAAAAATATCGAAGATGAAAAATGTGAGCTTACATGTCGCTTCCTTTCAGAGCGGGATTGATTGTCTTGGATTGCACTGGTGTCATGGTTTCGTAGTTCATGTCATTGATAATGGCCTCCAGGAGGTTTTTATGAACGCCCCTTTCGGCCAAATCAACGAAATCGACAGCTTCGGCAGGAGTTGCGGGAGGAAGTTCGGAAGATTCTTCCTCGACTTCGGCGTCCTCAACTTCAGCCTCATAAGCAGGGGCTTCGGAGCTGTAGTTCCTGGAGGCGTGTGTAAAGCTCCTGAAAGATGAGACAGGTTTTGAGGCACACAGAAGCGTTCGCTGGGTGGCAGAGAAAGCAACTCGATTGCGGATAACCGCGAACGGCGCGGCAGCGCTGGCCACGCTGGCACAGCGTCGAAAGCCTTGCCTGAACATGTCGAAGACGATCTGCTCAGTGTGTAGACAGCTGCGATGGAAACGAATGATTGCTGATCTTCTCTGGAGGGGGATACGAAAGAGCCTGGATGGATGGATGGATGGAAGTGAAGAATGGGCGAGGGGATGGCTTGTGAAAAGGAGAAGATTTGGACGCCCTGAAGAAATTTGGGGACAACAAGGGACTGGAGAAGTTTTTTCCCTGTTTGCGCTTGTCCAATCAGAGTGCAGCCAGTCACAAGCGGCTCTGGCACTATCTTTTATGGAGTGTTACGGAGTACATACGTCCATCAACCAATTGGGTCGGATTTGGCAAAGACCGCGTCTCCTTGACGCGGCGACTCGCGGGAGGAAATAAAGTCAATGCGTGCATCCACCTGGCCAAATCTAGCAAAGTCCGGGATCTATCATCATACCTAACCTACCTTCTACCTCCTATGCACCAACACTTTCTCGTTTGGACCTGCTTTGTTGATACACAACAACAGGTGGATATTATATACAAAGTACACAGCAGGATTGAAACGATGTATTTTCAGGAGAAATTCCAGCCTCCAGCCGCTACGAAAGAAAAACAAGCCCCTTCAACGACGCTTGGCATCACTTAGGTACCTATGCGACAGTCCGATTACTCGCGTTTGCATCCGTACACAATTTGCCCATTCA
The DNA here is from genome assembly GCA_004016085.1 of Claviceps quebecensis. NCBI lineage: Eukaryota > Fungi > Ascomycota > Sordariomycetes > Hypocreales > Clavicipitaceae > Claviceps > Claviceps quebecensis. The sequence continues at coordinate 17,325 of QEQW01000035.1, forward strand.
AATAGCTGTGAACCTTGGGATTGCGAATCGCCTTGAGCAGACTTGCGAGCCACACATGGTACTCATCTGCTGGTCTTTGGAGGCTTTGCCAAAGCATCTGGGTGTAACCTAATGATTAGAGGTGAGAAATTCTGGCCTTGTAAACAAGCACTTGTTATAGGAAAGCAGAAATGCCATTCGTTACCTTGAAGGTCGTTCTCCAGAGCCGCTCTGAAAAACCGCCCGACCTCAGCGAGTCTAGGATCCTTTGGCCAGGGACCAACAGGGATCTAACGACGAGTCATTCTCCGAATCAACATCCGAAGGCAACGGGGCGTGGTACATACTTTGTATGGACGCACTCTTTTCTCGACGAAGCCAGCTTCGTCAAAAGCTTGTCGCTGTACGTCTCGCAAGAAGAATGGACGGTTCAGCACCTTTTCGGCCTCTCGAAATAGCTCTCCAAACGAGGCAAGAATCGGTTCCAGCTTGGTAGTCCCGTCGTCGCTGCAAAACTCGACATCACCCTCGACAGACTCTATCCAACCTCCTGGCGCACAGCATCGGAAGGCTTCTTTGAAAAGACGAGTCCAATCTTCAATACCACCGTAGATAAGGCGCATATGGATAAAGTCGAAATAGTTTGCGTCCCAAGTCCACTCGAGTCCGGCGTCGTCTATTTCGAAGCGGACGTTTGGTGGAATCCACTGCGGTTGGCACGGAGATAGATCTGTTCCGATGACTGAAGCATTTGAAAATCGGTCGGCAAATTCACTATTCGACTTTGTGAGCAAGCGAGCCTGTGAGAATCTGGTTTTCTTGTGCCATACATTGTCCAGATGCCTGATGGAATGGTCAGCGATAACGATATGTAGTGAAATCTGCATCACTACTTACCGGTTCCCGTACCGACATCAAGCACCCGCTAAAAAAAATCGCTCAGTCAATGATTGGAAAATTCTCAATGCATCTGACAACACCTAGGCACCTAGCAGAGTCATACGTGAATCTTGTCTTTCTCAAGCGGTGCCTGGAACAGCTGGTCGTCAAAAAGGACCGTCAAGGCGTGATGACTTGCGATTACATTATAAGCGTGCGACTCCGCCGAGAATGTGCTTGTCAGACTGGTACCTCAATTCCACTGATTCCAGCTGCCGGTCGTCGTTGGGAATGAAATAGTTGGCGGTGAACTTATCACTATGATAGGTGCGGCCATGGATTCGACGGTACTCGAGGATGCTGGATGAAATCGACGCGGTGGAACTTTGACTGCGACAGATCGTCAAAAAAAAAAGGAATGGTCTGTGGATTGTCATGGCACAAACTCTTCAGAGAAAACCGAATCGGTATCATTGGGACCGTCAGCCTACATCGTATATTAGCCTCGTACCTGATACACTCTCGGGTGGCCCAGGCTTTACGAGGGCGTCTCCTGCAGCAATCGGGTCGTCCTCGGCCCTTGGTGGACTTTGCTCGTTTGCTTGTGCTGTAGACATGATGTCGGGAAAGCATGAGACAACGAGCGGGCTATGATCAGGTCGAGCGGGATGTTGGCTAATAAATAAGCAATCATAGTGGAGTTTTGAGGAAGCCAAGACGTCAACTCACTATAATTGGAGAAAGATTGCCCTTATCTAGGTAGTTCAGAAGAGCAGTACGAGAGCAGTGCCTTGCTATGTTGCGCCTTCTTAAGACAACCGTAGAGTAGATTGCGTTTCAAGCATCGCGATACTTCGTAAAGCGAAGTCCTGGCTTGGACAGGAATATACCCATTGAGTAAAATAGTGACCACGTGGAATGTTCAGGATAGCACAGGACGCATAGGCGTTGTTATAGCCTTCGACTTCCCTGGCCTTGAGCATCTTCTTCCGCAATAAGCAACCTTTCTGTTGGTCAGATTTGGTTCTGTCGTAGTACCGCGGCGATGGGGCCGTGACCGATAATCTTTTCCTCAAATGTGACAAGCCCTCCGTTAGAGTCTCACCCCGTCAGTTCCAACTTCCAGGAGAACCCTACCAAGGTGGGGGGGCTGCTTTTGCGAGAACTTCTTTGGCTTCAGGAGCTGACGCAAAGACCAGAACGAACGCTCAAAAATATACCCATTGTCCGCACAAGAAGGAAATTTACCAACCATTCCCGAGGTTTTGTATCCAAAGTCAATTTCGATTTAGCTTCTCATGGACTTACACGCCGTATCTAGGTAAGTTCTTGTGTGATACGCCCAACGAGCTCCATACATACCGCCCTCTACTCTAGAAACTGGCCGCAGAAGCGGCTGATGCCTTCTGTTAAACCCCCTTGCTGTTGTCGGAAAGCTTAAGCAGATCGTACGACACATCCTGGTTCATTCGTCATGCGACAAGTTCTTCGCCAACATGCCAACGCGCTACTTTGTGCTACGCCTTCTCGTTGTGCGCTTCCAAGATGGAGGCTTCTTCTGAGTCCTCGATGATTGAGTACCTATATATGCATGCATACGTATATACTGCACCGTTGCAAGATACATTTACGCAAACCATCACTTTACGCCCATTTCGGACCGCCACGCCTGATGATGTACATAGTACTATTTAATGCCGCTTACTACAGCATTCAATCACTCGATCTACGTTGCAGTGTAAGATAATGAATGACCAGTACGCCTAATGATGCCAGTTCAGTCCATGTTTCCATTATCAATATCCGACGCCAACTCGTCGAAGCCCCCCGTTCTAATGACTATTCGCCTGATTCAATTCAATTCAGTTCAGTTCAGTTCAATGCTATGCAATGCACCGCAGATCCAATTAACGCCTCAAGACTTCTCTTAGGTAGTCTCGACATACAGTACCGTGACCCGTCCTACACGGTACACCTAATGCTTCTCGGTCCCACTTTTAAAATGAAATGGCAATCGATTGCCCCCAAGTCACCCATTTCCTGAGTCAAGTTCCATCAAAGCACGTCCTTGCTCATTTCGTATGACCACCTTCCGTCTCGTCGAAGCTTGTCACGGGCGATCAAGTCCTTTCGTATATCTTCTTCCGTGAGTCGATCAGCTCCGCTCCAATTGGCACTAGAGGTTCGCTCCCGGAATTTAGCAAATTTTGCCTTGCTCTCGGCGAACACCTCTTCCATAATCAGAGGCGCCGGTGGTCCAAAAATCTGGGAAGGGTCCATGGTCTCTTGGCGCACCAAGGCCATTCGTAGAGCTGGTGAATTTGCCCAGCATGCCACTGCTTTCTTATGCGCTTTCTCTTCTTCATCTTCTTCTTCTTCTTCACCCTCCGGGTCGGTCATGATCTCTGGAAGCTCAATCGCCTCACCATTCTGGAATCCGGGAGTAGATCGGGTTACAGACTTGGCGGCAGATTTCATAGCAGCGGAGGGGCCAGCTCGTGCTGGTGTTTTGTAGGCCGCTCCTGCGCCATTTGGGGTTGGTTGGAATGGAATGCCACCCTTGGAGATCTGTGCCAGCTCAAGCGGATGGGCTGCCTTCGACTGACCAGCATACTGCGAGCTGACTGTAGCCTTGAACAGGTTGGGCGCACCGCTTTGAGTGACATTCGCATAGCTGTTCTGGAAGACTGGCTTGGCCGGTATCTCCTATGAGAGTCATCTTAGCCACCAAACTTGCATCAATGTGCATGATTCTCTGTATAGACGTACCTTTTTGACCCCAGCCGATGGCCTGACAGGGGGACCTCTGATGTTTGCCTGAGCTAATGCTGCATCGACGTCTTGATCAAAACTATCACTCGTTTTACGCCGCTTGGTGTCGTTGCCTTGAGACGTCAGGCCGGCTCGCGATTGCGCACGCTTGGCTTGGCCGTCCTCTCCCTTGCCATTGTTGAAAGTTCTTTTGACACCGCCTTTGCTGGCGCTAGCAGGAATTGCTTGGATTGCGCGGTTCGTCTCTTCTTGACCCCATTGAGCAATAGAGTTCATTCGAGATGGCTGTTCGGCGGTCGGAGTCTCGTAAGACATGGAAAAATCGGGAGGCCCGTTGGGTTGAGAACGCATGGCCGGGGGTGGTGCTCTGGTTTGCTTCGCCTTTTCAATCGCTGCTTTCCTTTGTTCATTATTTTTAACTTGTGATTGGAATACAGAAACTTCTTGCTGCTGTTGTCGCTGACGTTCCGCATCTTGACGCTTCTGTTGTTCCTGTCGGCGCTGCTCCTCTTGCGCCATTGCCTTCTTTCGTTCCATTTCGGCTTTTGCGTCACGACGTCTCTGAGCTTCTCGCTCTTCCTGCTCCTTCTTCTTCGCCGCTAGTTCCTGCGTTTTGGCCCGACTGGCTGCAGCGCCCCTCAAGCTCTGCGTTGATGATTTGGTCTGCAACGAGGCTTTGCTGGCTTTGCTAACAAGTTGATGGGATTGAGCGGCATCAGGTGGCGCAGTAGAGAGTCTATACTGGGAATGCTGGGATCCTGTATTTACCCTGATGACAGTCGGAGCTTGCTTCGGCCTGATTTGCGTTTCTCTTGTTGGTTTCGCCGGTCGCTTCAATTCTTTATTGCGAGAGGTGTGAGCAGGGCCAAGAGATCGCGTAAGCGAGGGAGCCGGCACCGTTGAGGCGTCATCCATTTCGACGTCCTTGTCCACAGACAGAGTTTCGTCCTGCCTAGTTTTCGTGTTTCTGAGACCGGTCCTCGTGGGCTTAGACGGTCCCTCTTCTGGTATCCTTGACTCATTCTTCTTGGCAGCAATCTGCTTTTCCATAAGAGCAACCCTTTCTTGTTCCTTGTTGAAGATGCGAACCTTCTCCTTCTCCTTTTGCCGAGCCTTTTCGAGTTTCAAATTCTGCTCCTCGAGGCGCTTGGCTTCTCTTTCCCGTTTGTTTTCTTCCCTCTCCGTAGAAGCTCTGGTACGGCGCGTTGGCCGAGTAGGGCTTGCCTCAGGTTGATTAATTGAGCTTTGCGATCCAATCTTTACTAGACCAGTAATAGAATCAGATGGCACGAAGGACTTCAGACCGAGCCGAGTCGAAGACGGTGACGTCAGCAGCTTGCCCTCAGCGCTAATTGCAGCGCTGCTTGCCAGCAATCCTCTGGAACTTTTCAAAATGGATGACAGTTTGTTCTTAACCTGCTTGAGCGGGCTTTCTCGAAAGCTGCGAGAGACAGACTTGGACGGGGAACCGAAACCTCCTGATTCGACCACAGTCGAAAGACTTGAATTCGATACAGACACAACCTTTTTAAGTGTGTGTACTTCTCCCACTGCCGTGTGAACGTTTGGAATGACTGACATAGAGGCAGACTTTGAGTGCCCATGGGCAGCCTTGACCTGTGTGGGCTCGCCCGGTCGCTCGGTTTGCGTTCTGCTCGTCGTCTCCTCATCTGAGACGGCAAAGTTAGGCTCGCCGATGGTTTCTTTTCCTTGGATATCTTCCATGACGTCCGCAGAATGACACTTCAGAAGGCTCACACGCTGTCCATCTGCCGCGGAGATGGTGGCCGGTGGTTCAATCCAATCCTCATCGTCATCCTCTGGAAACGCCCCTGGTGTAGACTGCACTGTGTCAAACGGAAGAGGTGAAGCAATTTCTACTTCGAGTGTCTTGTTCTGTTGCAAAGGGTGCCCCTGTTGGGGCTGAGATTGGCCAGACTGGTTGATCTGGTCCTTGAGTCTTTGAGTGTATGTTTTGGAATCCTCATTCGGGTAGGCGTCAACGTCAGTCGCATCGTCCACGTCCATAACAGCTTCACCATTTCCTCCCCGGTCCAATCTTGCAAGTGTTCCTCCGAGACTTCTGCCGCTCGTCGGTCCATCGTAATAGCTCGTCCGTACGTTTTCCACATGGCTCGTGCGGGAGATCCTAGCTCCGTTGTTCTTGCCGGCTGCGAGGGGTTCCCTGGCAGGCAAAGACGCAAAGTTCAAACTACTTTTGCGAACAATTGGACGTATTGGACTCGAGACATCTGAAATCGATCGACCCTCATCAGCATAGTCAGCCTGCTTCGTGCCGTAGCTCAAACGTCTCGATGGCGACTCATCGTCCACAAAATCAGACACATTTTCGAGATCAGATCCTGCAACTTCAGCAGGCTTGTTAGATGTTTCGGCTGAAACCCGCCAAGCCTGGTCCTCATTGGACATCTGAGACATCTTTCCCGGGGAGTCAGTGGCGATAACAGTACGCTTGAGTCCGCTTTCGTGAAGGATTGCATTTGAAAAGATCGAGTTCGAGCGAGGGGAGATATGTGCGTCGTCATGATCGATGTCCATGTGAATAGTTAAAGGCGCAACATCCTGACTGCCAAAGTAGCCGGAGTCCTGGACGCCCTGCGTCGCCTGCCTGGAAGGGAAAAGGGTTCCCACACCTGGCGAGCCTCTAGCAGCATGATCATTGTGTTTCGGAGATGGATTGCGATTGACTGGGCTAGACGACGCGTTTGAAGTCGCGGAAAAAACCTCAGAGAGTGGCTTCCCAAGAGTTAGCGATGTTGAGTCGAGAGATTGATTAGTTCCAACCTACCACTCGTGTTTCTAGGGGATTTTGTGTTTTGACCGTCCGGAGTACCTTTCCACGGAGTTTGCCCGGGGTTTTAAATGCTTCTGCAAAGTTCCTGCACAACTTGTTAGCAGCGACAACGGATTACAAGTTTGCCGTGGGCCACGCGTACATTTCATTTTCGTTAAATATTCCGGCCATGTGCTCGTTCAACCAGTCAAGCTCATTTCGCGCCGAATAGGAGAACTCGTCAACCTCTGATTGCGCAATCTGCAGCGCTGCGTTTCGCTCTTCGACAACCCATGCTGTACAGCCGACTTGCATACGTGGTGCTCTCATCGCAGCCATGGTCAGCTACCCGACGCCAACAAAGGCGAGCGGTGTGTCGGTTGTTTCGAATCGTGTCGTGTCGTGTCGTGTCGCGGACGGTATCGGATGTGGATGAAACTCTTGAGTTCATATAGACATCTACAATTGCGTGAATAATCAAGTTTAGACTATGTAAATCGATAGTCTTTGCCGAAGGTAATGTCGCTGTTGCTGGCGTGAAGCGCCCTTGACATCAACTATTGGCACCTCATTCCAGATCATACCAATTGATTGTTTTGATTGACACCGAATCGGGCTAGCGCACGAAAGGCCGCCTTGCGTAGCGCGCGAGTCGCGTTAGGCGTTTCGAAAACGGTCATGGTGGGGGTGCACGTGGCGATAAGATCCTTATCGGATAGTAAACATGCATTGTTTACTTTCGGCGCGACAAAGGTGGGCTGTTGAGGCCCATCCAGTCTCATCACGGCGCAGTTGCTCAGTGCTTGCATCACTGTCGCCAAGAAACTGCGACAATATGAGAGTGATCGAGGTCATTATTGACGTACGTTAATCTTCTTTGATTGAACCACCTTTTCTTTTTTTTTATCTTACTAAAGATGACTTCTGCAGGGCTTCAAGTCGTATGCCGTGAGGACGGTGATATCAGGATGGTAAAAACATCTACCATGGACTGATAATTGTTCCAAGCCCCAAATCTGACGTGCACGAATAGGGATGAATCTTTCAACTCCATTACCGGCCTTAACGGCAGTGGTAAATCAAACATACTAGATGCTATCTGTTTTGTGCTGGGCATTACCAATATGTCAACAGTGCGAGCACAAAACCTCCAAGTATGCTTTCCAATGTTATCACTCTACTTCCTGTGGTACTAAATTCAGATTAGGATCTTATTTATAAACGTGGGCAAGCCGGGGTCACTAAAGCTAGTGTCACGATCGTTTTCGACAACAGAGATACCAAAAAGTCACCGATCGGCTTCGAAGAATATTCATCCATCAGCGTAACACGTCAAATTGTTCTAGGCGGAACCTCAAAGTATCTCATCAACGGTCATCGTGCACAGCAGCAGACGGTTCAAAATTTGTTTCAATCCGTTCAACTCAACATCAACAACCCAAATTTTCTTATCATGCAAGGCCGGATCACCAAGGTACTGAACATGAAGGCAGTGGAGACTCTGGCCATGATTGAGGAAGCAGCCGGAACCAGGATGTTTGAAGACCGCCGTGATAAAGCCCTGAAGACAATGGGTAAAAAAGAGTTGAAGCTTCAGGAATTGCGGGAGCTGCTCAAAGACGAGATCGAACCCAAATTGGACAAGCTTCGCACCGAGAAACGAGCTTTTCTGGACTTCCAGCAGACTCAAAACGACCTCGAAAGACTGACACGAGTCGTGGTCGCATATGACTACATTAGATGTCAAGAAAAGCTAAAGCAATCTGCTTCTGACCTGGAGAGCAAAAAAAAGCGACTTAAACTGCTTGAGGACTCGGCAACTCGCCTGAAGGGCGAACTATCTCACCTTGAAGAGGACGTGAAAAAAGTGAGAGCTCAGCGCGATCGAGAGGTCAAAAAGGGAGGCAAAGCCCAAGCACTTGAAGAGGATGTCAAGAAACACGCCAACGAGCTGGTTCGCCTGGCTACTATCTTGGACTTGAAGAAAACTACGTTGGCAGAGGAGAAAGAGAAGAAGAGGTTGGTAGAGAAAACCGTTTCAGAATTGGAAACGGCATTTCAAGAAAAATCCGCAGCTTTTGACGATGCCAAGGCTTGTTTCGACAAGGCAAAGGAGAATCTCGTCAAACAAACCCAAGAAGTAGAGTCAAAGGAAGAGCTCCTGCAGACTCTTCAGACAGGTGTTGCATCCAAGGACGGGCAAGAGAACGGTTACCAAGGGCAGCTTCAGGATGCCAAAAATCGAGCTACTGCGGCAGCTACGGAGCAAGAGCAAGCAAGGATCAAAATCGCCCATCTCCAGAGTCGGTTGAAGGAAGAGGAACCTCGCGCCAGGAAAGCGAAAGAGCAAAATGCGGATCTTCTGCGAGGCCTTGATGGGCTGAAAGCTCAAACGGAACGGTTGGAGAAAGAGCTCCAGCAGCTGGGTTTTCAACAAGACCAAGAAGAGCAGATGTACAAGCAAGAGTCACAGCTACAGCAGACTGTGAGGACTATCCGCCAGGATTCAGACAAACTAAAACGCCAGGTCGCCAATATAGACTTCAACTACGCGGATCCCACACCAGGTTTTGATAGAACGAAGGTCAAGGGACTTGTCGCTCAATTATTCACTCTCGATAAAGATCATACTCGGGCCGGCACAGCCCTTGAGATTTGTGCTGGTGGTCGACTGTACAACGTTGTGGTCGACTCGGAAGTAACTGGAACCCAGTTGCTCCAAAAAGGCAAACTTCGCAAGCGAGTCACCATTATCCCTCTCAACAAGATCGCCGCTTTCAAGGCTTCAGCGCAGACTGTTGCAACCGCGCAGAGCATTGCTCCTGGAAAGGTCGATCTTGCGCTCTCACTCGTCGGGTATGACGACGAAATATCAGCCGCGATGGATTACGTCTTTGGCAACACTTTGATATGTGCCGATGCGGAGACCGCAAAGCGCGTTACATTCGACCCCAATGTCAGAATGCGAAGCATTACTTTGGAGGGCGACGCATACGATCCTTCCGGTACACTGTCGGGAGGCAGTGCACCAAATTCTAGTGGTGTCTTAGTAACGCTACAGAAGCTGAACCATCTCTTTCGCCAGCTCCAGGAAGCAGAAAATGCTCTGCGAGACATTCAAGCCAAAATTCACCAGGAAAAATCAAAACTCGATCAAGCCCGTCGCCTCAAGCAAGACTTAGACTTGAAGAACCATGAAATTAAGTTGGCTCAAGACCAGATCAGCGGGAACTCTTCGTCATCCATCATTTTGGAAGTCGAAAACATGAAAAATAGCATCGCGGAACTGCAAAGCAACATCACTGAAGCCAAGTCTCGTCAGGTGGAAGCTAGTGCAGATGTGAAACGGATTGAGAAAGACATGAAAGACTTTGATACTAACAAAGACGCAAAGCTTATCGAGCTGCAGCAGTCAGTAGATACGCTGCGCGAAAGTCTCGAGAAGAGCTCGTCGGCAGTCAAAGGTGTGCAGAAAAAACTCCAAACTGCGCAGCTCGACGTGGAGCAAGTAGGCACAGACTTGTCCGCGGCGCGAGAACAACTTCAGGAAGCCGAGCTATGTATCAAGGCTGCCCTACAAGATGTTGATGGCCTGAGCAAGCAGCAAAATGCACTGACCGATACTCACGACTCTGTCCAATCACAGCTGAATGCTGAGAAGGCAAAGTTGACTTTATTCGACGACGAGCTCCGAGCTCTCGAGGAAGCAACAAGGTCAAAGAACTCTCGCATCACCGAGGAAAGCCTGGAGATGCAGAAATTGGGCCACCAGGTAGAACGCTTCCATAAGGAACAGCAAAGTTCTGCTGACAATGTCGCGCATTTGGAATCAGAGCACGAGTGGATTCAAGAAGAAAAGGATAAATTCGGCCGCAGCGGTACGCCTTATGATTTCCAGGGTCAAAATATCGGCGAATGCAAGTCTAGTCTTCGAAACTTGACGGACCGATTCCAAGGCATGAAGAAGAAGATCAATCCCAAAGTCATGAACATGATTGATAGCGTGGAGAAGAAGGAAACGACGCTGAAGCACATGATCAAGACTGTCATTCGGGATAAACGGAAGATTGAGGAGACCATTGTGAGCTTGGACCATTACAAGAAAAGAGCGTTGCACGAAACATGGGAGAAAGTGAATCGTGATTTCGGTCACATATTCTCTGAATTGCTTCCAGGCGGCAGTTTCGCCAAGCTTGACCCTCCCGAGGGTAAAACAATCAGCGATGGCCTTGAAGTCAAAGTTTGTCTTGGAAAGGTGTGGAAACAAAGCTTGACGGAGCTCAGCGGTGGTCAAAGGTACAGTCCGACAATCTCATTACCCGGCCCAGATGGCTATACTGACCCCTTCGTAGATCTCTTGTTGCTCTGTCTCTCATCATGGCCTTGTTGCAGTTCAAGCCTGCACCGATGTATATTCTAGACGAGGTTGATGCTGCTCTCGATCTTTCTCACACACAAAACATTGGTCGTCTCATCAAGACGCGCTTCAAGGGTTCACAGTTCATTGTTGTCAGTTTAAAAGACGGCATGTTCCAGAATGCGAACCGAATCTTCAAAACGCGCTTTAGCGAAGGCACAAGTATGGTTCAAGCACTGACACCAGCCGACATGAAGTGAGAGACGACAACACATTCAAGGTGTGTGCAAAGGTCCAGGGAGGAAATACTGTACATATTACGGGTGCTTATCAATGGATGGAGAGCGATGCATGATGTGACGAGCACAGGAGCGTCTACCAAACTTCAAGGGGACGAAATGTACGCATATGACCTGCATGACAATACAATTGAACCAGGGTACGCCTGGCTTACGTTACGTGGAAATCGAATCGTTGCACCAATGTCGTTGGGCGCTCTATCCCGGGTGTCTATGTGGTCCTCGTTTGAGAACCTCGACATCCATGCCGGCTTCCACATACGACTCCAGCTGCGCGGGCGTGTCTGTGTTGGGAAACACAGGACAGAGTTGCATACCCAGACACCCCATTCTGGGAGCACCGTCGTCAATTTGCCTATATTTGCGAAGAGAGCGGTCTGGCTCGACGCTATGGCGGACGCCTGTAGCTGGATCTACATTTGGCAGCTTGCACCTGGTTTCGACGGTCACCTTGTGATTTCGATTTTCTTGGAACAGCGGGGGAATTTAGCTTGAGCGGTTGAGCTTCTTTTCTTACCTTACGGTGCGGCAGGTGACGGTAAAAACGCTGCTTTCTTCCGGCATACCTGAACGCCTGAACCGAACGGACTTCCAATCATCTTCGTCATATTCCGGGAGTCCAGAAACTAGCAGTTCAACCCACACAGGAGTCAGTGTTTTTGAGAAGACCTATAATGGGAGGCGAGATTACGAACCAATAATGTTTCCACGGAAACGACGCGGATCCAGGCTCTGTATACTTTTATCTTTTTGTATGAGCGAGTCTAGAGCTTGTATGCTTGACAGATTGAGAAGGTGTATTGGAAACTGAACTTGACATTATCAATATGCATGCAGCTTGTGCTTTCTTGTGCATAAGAGTGTACGAAGGGGCCACGAGCCATAGCACTTACGCCGTCTTGAAAATCTATTACGGACTCGTGTCCCAGAGTGTCTTCCGGAGCAGCAATATTACGAAAGACCTGTCGTCTGCTCGACGAATCGGATCGAAACAGCGCTAGCTGATGCTTGGCGCCCAGATACATGGCCAGCTGCGGAGGTAACTCCGCGGACATGTTCAGCACCTGAACAACGTCTTCCCAGATCTTGACATGGGAGAACTCGTACGTCCGAGCTTTGATTTCTTCCTGCGAGGGAAAATCCAAAGGCAGGATGAATTGCTTCTCTGGGCGTGCGCTCAAGCCCCTGCTGAGCTTTGCTGCGACGAAGTGCATGGTGCCTCTCCATCCGGGGGCTTGCCATGGAAATCTTACAACCAGAAATCTTGCATCTGAGTGGCCAAGCTGTCGGCTCTTCTTGGAGGGATCTGGAAGCCACACATCCACCTTGATGTTTGCGAGGAGTGGGAGCTGCCTTTGAGTCAAACATTCCCACCGGCCGCTCTGTCCTGCCATCGGTTTCAGCTGAGCAAAGGTGAAGAGTCGATCGTGCTCCAGTCCCGACGGTAGTACTTTGCTCCTGTCGAGCTCGACTCCTCTGCATGACTTGATCGGATAGATGAAGAGGCTTTTGATATGGGGCACTTTGGCCTGCTGAGGCTGTTGCTCCGGCGTGGGACGAGACGGCAATCTGCTTCGGTGAGTCGTCCGCCCGAGTTTACGGTGTGTTTGCCGTAATGCATCGCCGGTTTCTACCGGAATGGGTGGAAATATCATGAAGATAGGCACTATGAATACCATGACTGTGACAGCTATTAGAAACACTGTGTCATGGTCGACCTGGCGGATTGACTCCCAACTAAGTGTCGATCTGCCTGTCATCTTGCGACACCGCTCGGATGTGTCTGGATACTTAGACAGTAACGACACTTCGAGTGACCGGTTTTCTTTGGGATTCAAAAGCTCTAAATAGCCTTTTGAGTAGATGCTTCGCAACGGGTCGTTGGAAGTTTGAAGAACAAAGAGGCGCACGTGATGACGTTTAGATGTGTCTCAAACCAGTGTCTGGGTGCATATTCGCCAAAGGAACAGTGCAATCAAGCGTATCACTTCCATTCGCATCAGTGAAAAACAGAATTTACAAAAAAAAGCCTTTCTTCTTTCTCATTATTATCCCTTCGTCGACAGCTATCTTTGGAGCAGATTGACTTGACGAAATGGAAAAAATTGCGGTCGCGCTATAGGGTAGTCATGACCGCCCGGCGTACCTCGATATGTACTTGTGTTTAACGTTAGGTACTGTAGTACACGGTACTCCGTACGACGGTACGAAAGCACCACACTGCTTTTACTGGGTCACCGGAAATACGGCACATGCAAACCTGAAACTCTTTCAACATCAAGTAGGTAGGTACCCGATAAAGACGCGCAGCGTGATGGCAGAATACTGAAGGTCGCGGGTTTATCGTGAGGATCACGGAGTACGGCTTTCGGTAATATTCACATAGGGACTACTTGCTTGCGGAGAGCAGACGTGTTAGGCAGTGAAATGGTCGCATTTGCGGGAGATGAGGCAGGAGCGATGCGCTACTTCGTGTCCTTCATCAAGTCCATCGATCATCTCGGGCAGCGTATTTTCCTGAAGCTACCTAACTTAGGTACATACATACGGTATACCTAAAAGATCGTGGGTTGAAGAGCCCTGTTCATCAAATTCACCCATCTCTTTCTGCTCCGTAAGTAACTTCCTTTAGGAGTAGTTACTCGTTTTTATTTGCTGTTTCCTTCTTGGCCCCTGTTCCAATTTAACCCCCTTCTCACCGCTAGTCCGCAACAGAACACAAATTAATGCACCATACATGAAGCCCATACGGATTACATATACATACAATGATACAAGCTATGTATGTAACTTCTGGCCAGTTGTACCGGCTGCAATCCGCTCCTCGATCGAGCCGTTGCCATCAAAGGATCGCTATGGTAGCACAGCAAACCGATTATACGGGGTATGAATACATATGTACCTACCTACCTTGACCAGTCGGAAGATTTACCACGGCTATCCATCTGCAATGCGGAGGAGGCACATATGTACTCACGTACGTATACCTACGAATACAGACGTTAGATATATGTATGTCTTCGACGATACATAACATCTTCACGCGTAGACCGTCGAGGTCCAGGGACGTTGTGGACCAAACATCTCGCTCAGACCTCGCTTGGAACACACAAGTGGAGGCAACGCCGCGGCACCTGTGTTCATCCACTTTATTTTGTTAAACTTCGTTGGCTAGCGAAATTTAGAACGTTACCATTCGATATGTACTCCATACAGAGAAACGGTCTACAGTTCTCCGTATGTACGTACGGAGTATGTAGTGCAGTCCAACTTCACATGAAGATTGCCCGTGAGGACTCCTCCTTGTTCCGAGGCATTGCCCCCTACTACTGATGCTCCTCAGATCCCGACGATATATCATATCACATGACCGATGCACTCTGCGACAATACTTTTTCTCATGTGTACACACTCCGTATGTGCAAGAATTTCGGTGACGATCCCATCTCGAGTTCAGCGTCTCCTGAAATAAAACCCCTAACTATGTATCTACGTATGTACATACATACCGTACATACGGCGCACATAATTGTCGGTCATGGCTTTGGTGAAAGGCCAAGAAGAGGTTGACATCGAAACAATTTCTGAAGCATGAGATCAATAATAAACATTTGCACATAGGTACCTATGTACCTACAATCTTGCAGCAACATAACTCTCAGCTTGTTTCCTACCCGCGCCTCTGGGGAACAGCACAGCAAGCCTTGCTCATGTATAGTGATAATATATATATCCGTACATATCTTTAGGTAGGTATGCTCTCCGGACTTTGACTCGCGGCGCTGTTTCAGCTCGTGTCTATTTTCACGATTGGAAAGAGGATAAACGCAGAGAACTCGTACCCTTAGGTACATAGGCACAATGTTCGTGTGAACATGCCTGTCTGCTTTTCGGTGATACCTACGGATAATACTCCGTACATAGGCCAAATGACCGGGGCACCCTCGGAGGAGTCGGAGTCATGGCAAGCACGCACTACCCGTTGCCATCTTATCCCCACACCGGATCCGAATGCTTGTCTGCCAACAACGCGTCTGATCCAATTACCTAGGTACATAGGTAGACATGCTCAAAATCGCGAATGCAGTAGGTACGTTGGCACATTTGACCGTACAACATATATCTAAAAGCAGCGGACAGGAATTTGATAGAACCACGAACGGCAAGCGGACAATACGGGGAAACTTAATCGAGCATGTTCTCGCTTTTCAAAAACCCTGCCGCCTGCCCGATCGTATTGTCCTTGTTGCAAGGCGAAGTCAGTGAGAGCAAGTCCTGTGGAGAGAGACACCCAAAGGCCACTAACGACATGCAACCGCGCCAAGATCTAAACAGCAAGCCGTCCCAGATGGTGGAGTTGTCGTGTAATTATACACGAATGCCTCGCATTCGATGGAACATTTTGATAGGGCGGAGGTGAGCTGCATGCACGCCCAATGATGCTTGAATACGGAGTATGCGATCGTCATTGTGTTCTTGAAAGCAAAGACGGTCAACTACTCCAACGTAAGCATTTCACATGAACTTGTCGGGTTGTTGTGTCGAGATTCGGCGTTGTATAGAGAACGATTTGCTTTGGAAGGCGAAATGCGCTGGCTATTGGTTCAACGACCGACAGCGTTGGTGCTTGTTCAGAAACATACCTATCTGTTTGGTCAATGGTATGGAGTCCATGATTGAATAAACTCCGCGGCCGGATGCGTGCCAAGAAGCCAGTTCTGGCGGGAATTACTCGACTAGTCAATCACGCAAGATGTAGTGCCAACATACATATAGGTACAGAAGGCCGGGCCTGCCAGCATGCCAGTATGTGGCAGTAAATATCCCGATTTTCTCGTGTTTATAAACAACCAGCTAACTTATAAGGCAACACGGGAAAATAGATGATAGTACTCCGTATAATAAATAGGTCTTTATGTACCCATTCATCGGAAAGGCCAGGGCTTGTTTGCACCCTGCCATAAGGTACATAATGATACCGCATACATACCTATTCGCTCTGCCTGTTGCACGATGGGTAAGGCTGGAGAATCAAGGACGGTTCGCGCAGTGTTCGATCGAGTCTCCCAGAGTCTGTTTGTCGATGGAAGGCCCCTTCGAATTGCCCTCCCAAAGAAGCTCAGGCAGAGGCGGCGGTGATCCAGGCGTCGGGAATCCGGGATGGATCAAGGCGCGTCGTCGATGGAACTACCTAATGTACCTACATACCTACATATGTACCTACCTACTCCGTACGTACATACGGAGTACATACATGCGGAGTACATATGGGGTGGGGTACATGCGGAGTATGTACATATTCCCCCTGCCCGGTGTAGGTCACGGCAAGTGGGATGCAGATATTTCGTGTGAAATGAAGGACCGCCGAAAAAAAGAACGTCTAGAACATGGAACCAGGACGGTGGTTTGGCGGATGGGCGGCGAGTCTGCCGCCGGATGATGAATGGACATGAAGGGGGGCTGGGGAACTTACAGTATCCTCCCGTGTTATTACCCCAGCCCCAGCTGCAATGCTGCAATGCTGCAATGCCCGCAGCCCAGGCTCCAACGCCCGGACGCTCTACGGAGTAAAGACTGGGTCGTCCTGGGACCTGATCTGGCCTGTAATGGGACTGCTGATGTCACCGGCGCCAACAGCCGACGGAGATGCAGCATGGCCAGAATCCATCGCCCATTGTCGGGAATTGCTAATAAATACCACCAACCACGACACTGCGAATCTAGAGACTACCTAATAACGGAGTAGAGTCTGGGAGCCAACGTTGGTGGCGAGTCCAGACTTCAGAGTCCAGACGCATGATGTACATACCTACATATGTACCTATGCATGTACCTACCTAGGTATGTATATGCACACGCACAGCTTGCTGTCGATTTACGGAGTAGGTAGACCAGGGGCGAGCGCGGCCCATCGCGCTCCGCGACGCCAGAAATTAGGTATGTACAGTACCTAGAATGCATCTCGAAGTCGACTCTCCACCCTTCGGACCAAGGCAGCGATCAATGTCCGACTCCCGAGGGTCAACAAGGGAAGACAGACAGGCATGGAACGGAAGGTTGTTTTTTCGTCGCAGTGCCGTGACGTTCTCGCGGGGCCCCCTGCTTTCTGCTTTGGCTCGTCGTCGCTGATATGTACCTAGGTAGGTATGTATTTAGGTATGTACCTATTCTGGACGCCCGTTCGTGCTGTCTACAACGGACACCTAGGTACTCCGTTAGGTTGTACATATACTACATATACCATCTTCTCATGTTCATTGCATTGTTACCGGTTTCCCGACGGAGCATCTTGTAAGTTGTAGGTAACCGGTTCAGTGTTGACGACCAAAGCTGCAGACGTTGGCCAATGGAGAAGGACTTGCGTGGAGATTTGTTTCTGGTCTGGCATAATTGGCCCAATAAACCGACACCTGTAGGCTGTATCCGTAGGCTGTCAGCCTGTCACCAATGACCATCGTCATCCTCTTTGCCTAGTTCGGCCGGGGGGTAGAAGCACGGACTCGTCTCACTTGGAAGTTGGGACCTTCCGCTTCTGCTCCGTGAGCGCTCTTTGCAGGCTTGCAGCTGATGGAAGATCGCCGGCGACTGGCGAGGCATTCAACTTCAGAATCATACCTACGGAGTACCTCGGTATGTATTACACAGCAAACGCAGCACACGCAGCACACGCAGCACATATGGCATACAGCTCACGTAACGTAGCATACGTCAACTCATCGCAACTCATCAGAGTGCCGCGCGGTCAAGGCCGTTCTCGTCAACCCCCCGCAGCCCAATTCTGCCATTGCCCCGAGAGCGGCTTTGTTCATCAAGATTCAAGATGCTCAAGATGCATCACCGGCAGCCATCTCTCCGAGGTCCTTGGGGACTTCCCCGCAACTTGCTGGTCTCACCATGTCTTGGCTTGTGGATTCTATTTCTACCTATGTTGCTGTTTATCAGCTCTGCTTTCCTGCACTACTGGCCCCCTGGGCCACTGCTTGGCGATCCGCTTCCTCTTGCGTAGGAGGTCGGGAGAGGAAGCACCCTTTGTTTCCATCGTGCCGGGCCCTTCAAACCGGGGCAGTCATTGCTAATAGGTACATAACAACAATCCAAAGAACTTTGTACTGATTACCCCGGGCAAGTGCCATCATGTGAAGACTGCCTCTACGGAGTAGGTCCCTTTTGCTCCAGGTCACCCTTCCACAGGCCCGGCGGTTTTGGTACTCTGACTTGCGACATCCTGACGTACCGGGCGTACACAAACTGTAGGTATGTCTGTAGCTACATAACACCGTCAGCATCCGCCTCTAAGTATGTACATACATATTCTTCACCATCTCTCGGGGGAAATACCTATCCACTTTGAAATGTGCCAACTTATCACAGGGTTGGTTGAACAGCCGTCCTGGATGCTGGTCGCATTGTGGAGATACAACTACATACTACTAAGACCCAAGCTCCTGTCACTCTTATCCGCGTCTCCACGCTGACAGCCTTAAAATACGGTCCATGAAAGAGGCAAATGCTGGCCGTCAGGCCTCATTTCCTTCCCAGCTGAGATCAAATTGGTCTTCGCTGTCTACCTATATGCTTGACGAGAGCTTGCTGTGGCCTTGGGCTACACCCAATTTCAAAGCAGGAAACTTACTGGGCACTGGCTAATTGCCTCTCACAAACCAGACAAAGCAGCCCAAAGCATTCGTTTCCATTCGGCAACTCATACGAGATACCAGGACTTTGGTCACCAGCAGTCCTTGACTTAGAGTACCTATTTTCTTTTTATTTTTTTTTTCGAGAAAATTATAAAGGTTTCGTGGTAATCTAGTCTCGCCTCAGTTGGAAGCAACACGTCCCCTGATCCAATCCTTGAATCTTCAAGGAAGACACTGCCATCTCCCCCGGAATTCTGCCCAGCACAAAGAGAGCTGGCTCCGCAAAGAGTGGCTATCCATCCATGCCCACACCTCTCTAACGAAACACGTCGTCTTCCATATCGAGTATGGGTAAAGCCAACCCTGGTACTGGGTACTAGTTGCAATCATCGACATATATACCAGCATAGCGTAAGGACCTCCTCTGAAGAGAAAGGGAACAGCCATGGACGACTACTATCACCACTTCCTGACATCGGTGTCAGGAGTGAGAGGCCATCCTGTCGCCAAGACGGATGAGTTGAACATTTCGACACTTCCCAATCTTTCCATTTCTGCGCCGGAGTCAGCAATGCAGAATCCCCATCATTATTTACAGCACTTGACTTCATTTCCGGATCAGCACAACCTCAGTATTTCCAATACTGGCAAATCTCGAAAGAAGTCAATGACGGGACCGGCCTTTGGACTCGAACATGTCAAACACCGGCGAACTCGATCGGGTTGTTTCATGTGCCGCAGCAGGCGGATCAAGGTACTTACTTGCTTGCATGAATGAGCACAATCCAATGTCGTGTGGTACAGGAGAGAAGCACTGACAGGAGGATCTATTTCCCTTGCAAATTGTCAGTGCGACGAGAGCCGACCAATATGTGAACGTAAGTACCCACGCAATTCGACCAGATCTGAATCGTTCTCGTGGGGGAGGACAAGATGTGGACGTTGAAGAGTAATAACCCTCAACCAGGCTGCAAGAAAGGCAATCGAGATTGCGTATATCCAGATCCTCCGACCTCGAAGAGCGCCAAGTTGAAAGACGGAAGCACCTTGCCGCAGACGCAGAGGACGAGCTCGAAATCACCCAATGAAGGCGAAAATGGCGACGAAGACCAAGAGATGACATCTTTAGATACGATCATGGACGAAGATGAGCTCGTAGAAGAATCATCACCTGACGGGGTTTCTGATTCGCACACGTCAGAATGCTGCGCTGGAAACTCCTCTACCCAAGATTTGGCAAGACACAAGGATAGTGCCGGCAGTGTGTCGCCAAACGCGAATAAGAAGTTACGCCTTTCCATTCCGGACGGCTATGTATCAACTGCAACGCCCTCTCCCGATCTGAAGAGTCTTCCGACAGAAGGGGACGTGGATTGGTCTCATCTTCCACCAGAATATCAACACTATCTGAATTACTTCGTGGAGAACATCACTAGCTGCCACTATAGCATTCCACATGATGAAGCCAACTTCTTTGGCCGGATATTACCTTCTTTAGCAGTGTATTACGAACCTTTGCTCAACGCTGTCGTTGGCTTTTCCGCGTATCACGCGACATTGCAGGACCCGAATGGACAGATCCAGGAGTTCCTAAAGTACTACAACAGGAGTGTCACATTACTTCTGGAGTCGATTAACACCAAGAAAATGGACAATGTGTTTACGTTGGTGACCATACTTCAGCTTTTGACTATCGAGGCAAGCCTCTCTCTGCTACATCCTCTACTTCGCGAATCGCGACAACCCCACACACGCAAGTCAGTCTGACAGTTTTCACATAGGAATATTTTGGGGATTGGATAAATCTCACGGGTCACCAAAAAGCGGCGTTTCAGGTGATTTGCAAACTCTTCAGCCCCAAATCGATGTTGGAAACTGCGATTGGGAGAGCATGTCTGAACTGGTATTCAAGATACGACTGCTTTGTGGCGCTGATGGGTGGGTTTCCGACGGACATGCCCAAGGAGTGGTTTGATACGATGAACACTTACTACAAGTCCCGCGTCTTGGCCAACCCCGACGACCTGAACTGCAAGATCAATCTTCGATCCACCGAATTGCGTATCATATCATACGAAATGTCCATGCTCTACGCCCGAGGCAGTCGCGGACAGATTGAATCCGAAGAATTCCTTGACGAGCATTCAAGCATCACTAAAAAACTGCTAGAGTGGAAATCGACTTGGGATTCTATCTTGCTCACTCCAGAGTACCTCGTCACCGACTTTTCTTATCGAATAAAGACCGACCCGGACGACATTGTGGATCCCTATATGCCCGGTCTTCTCTACAGAGGACCCCTTTTCACTACAACACTTATAAACACGGAGTGGGAGTCCATCATGATTATGCATCTATCACAATCCTCAGATGCGCCGGCGGAGCAGGTGTTTGCGGAGATGGCGAAACATGCCTACACCGTTTGCCAATATTTCGAAACAGTCGAATACTGGCCCTTGAAGCCAAAGGGGGCGCTTGTCCCATTGCAATGCTGCCTTTCCCTAGCATCTCTCTTCCTACCCCGGGACTTGCGGCACCAGATGTGGGCTCGTCGGAAACTTGCCATGTTGGAAACGATGGGGTACGTCTAGTTTTCTTGCTTGCTCCTTAAAAAAAAAAGCACATTTCTACTCAGTACTCAGTCGCTGTCGAACTCATCCTGTCTTTTGCTTTTCTTACCTGAGATCCAGAGGAAGAACGTGGCGTCCAAGAAGTTGACATGCACCAACCAACCATCCTTCCCATTCACACACGCAGAAAAAGACTAATAACAATTATAGGCTCATCTATCCAACTGCACAACGCCAGAAAGTAGCACATTTGTTTCGAGACCCGTCTCTCACTCGCTGGTGGTTACCGGGCGATGAAGGCCTAACTCCAGTCTTGCAAGCCGTACGAGCGTTTACCGACGAGCGAAACACAGCAGCCGTCAATACGCAGTTCGAGAACGTTCGAGAAGTACGGCATCTGTTCGCGAAGATAGAAGCGGCTGAGATGACCCTCATGCACATTACACGTCCTTGAAATGATGAAGAAGACACTCAACGTTGATTCAAAGAGCGCAAGGAGTTTTTTTGTTGTATTTTTTTTTTCTATTTTCGAAGGGGTGAGGGGACAAGTAAATGAGAGCGCGGGGAGTCCGCTGCCTCAAGATCCTGTCACACGAGCGACAGAGGAATTGTATATAGGGGGCCTAAGAGGGGGTTTGTAAACTTGTATGTGTACCATCAAGATTCAAAATGTGCGGGAGGAGAGCGAGAGACAAGATGGAATACGGGAGGGAACCCTACTCGACCATATCAGAGTAGGTAGGTACCATGTGCACTGCAATTTAACTTGCGTGCATGACATGACATGCCAATACAAACAAACAACATAAAAGGATACGGAGAAAGTCAAAAAGCGATTCGGAACTAGCATATGCCAGTATGGTGGTGCATGGAAGTGCCAAAATATTCAACGTCAGGCACAGCCACAGGCTGAAAGGAAGCGGTGAAGATCAAAAAACCTGCCTACATCAGACGCTCGCTCTGCCGGAAGAGAGACTGGATACTCCGACGAAGTCATTGCAAAGTATACATATAAGATACATGATACGCTGCCGCACTTGTCCAAGTCGTTGCTTGAAAGTAAGTTGATCGCCTATGAGTGTAGAGGAACCGCGTGAGTTTCAAGGATTGTGTATCTACGGGGCCCCTTTTCGCCCCTGAATCCATTACATAGGTATCCCAATCGATGCGATCTACAGATGTAAAATGGATGGGTCAGACACTGACCTGCCCTGACCTGACCTGACCTGACCTGACCTGATCTCTCTTTGTGACAAAGATCGTGTCAAGTAGTAGGTAGCTAGGTACATATGTACGTTCTTCCTTTCTACTCATGGTGAGAGAGAAGCACGGAATCATAATTGCGTTAAAAATAAGCTACCTAACCTATGGATAGCCCCTATGCACCTGCCCGCTCTCCCCTCTGAATCAAGTTATGTACCTACTCATGGCAAGTCTGTCTATTGTGTTATGACGAAGGAGGACCAATTTGGTGATTGGGCATTAATAACATACTTGTAATGCACCTCAAGTGAATGATGATGCCCTTGCTTGAAAATATGCCCGTTGCTTGTGATTAGGATACCAACGTGGAATGAAGGATTATGTATACATTTATAGACAGACCCCTTTCTGACTTGACCCCTATTCACTAACGCCATGCTTTGAATCATGTCTGATGCTCATAATCAGAGAGTATGTGGAGCCAAGGCCGTGCATGTACATAGCTGTAGACCCCTTTCCCGGGGATCTCCTTTTCCCAGCATGTACGGAATCATCGAGCGGGGCTGGATTAGGTAATTGGAATACCAGCATATGGGTATCATTGATGATAGTGGTGATGACGAGGAGATGATGATGAGGGATGATGATGGTAATGGTGTTGGTGATGTCGATGTCGATGGTGTTGTTGACTTTGTTTCCACTGGACCGTCCTATGGCAATGGCCCATGGGCAGTTGCAGTTGTTGGGTATTATTATGAAGCTAGTAATGTCGGTGCTATTGGATTTTATTATTGTTATTGTTTTCGGTGACGTGGTTGTTGCCTCAATCGGCCGTCTTTCCTCACGATCAACGAAGGCAAATCACGTCAAGAAGGTCACTCTGGGTCTACAACTTGACCAGTCTCTCCCATCATGTCCGTTGACTTGGCGTCATCCATTTGTGCTTCCTGTGTCTCATGCCCCTTGACGGAAGAGTCAATGTTTTCCACCTCCATAGCCTGGGCTATCGAAGTAGCTTGGGGCTCGTCTTTGGGCTGATATTCAGCTTTGTCCTCGGTGCCCTTCTCGGCAGTGAAACAGACGGGTTTGAGTTTATACCCAGACTCAGACTCCGTCTCCGTCTCAGTCTCCGTCTCAGTCTCCGTCTGCATCTGCGTCTCGGTTTCCGTCTCGGTTTCAGTCTCGGTTTCAGATACAGGCTCAGTTTCAGATGGGAGCTCCGAGGCCGTAGCTGGGTACAGTTCGAGCTCATCAACTGGGTGGATGGCAGGCCTCTGACCTTGCGCAGCGCGCGATTCCGTTTCATCCACCACAGTCATATCTGCCGATGAATCAGAATCTGAATAGGAGTCTGAATCCGAATCTACCTCCTTTGTTGTGGACTGTGCGGCCTCGTTTCTACCCAAATGCTGCTCGACAGAGTATTCTGAGCCCTGAGGCGCTGCTTCGGTCACAGAAGGCTGCTTGACCACGGAAACCGGCTCTTCTGCCGGCTCTGATTCCTCGTGATCTGGTACCTCGTAATTTGAGATATGGAGGGCCCGCATCTTGCCCGCGAGACTGTCTGCTTCCTCCTCGTCGGTCTCCAGGACCGTAGTTACCGAACTACCCGTCGACGGACTGCTCCTGATATGCCTCCTAGTATTGGTGCGTCCGCCTGGATGCATGCTGTCATCCTCTGGTCCTCCTCCACTTACATTCTGCCCTTGCTCAGACGGCGGCTTCATGATGACCGGAGTAGGCTTGATCTCCACTACTGCTTCAGCAGCAGGCGTTGCGTCGAGGCCCTCTGCCTCCGGAGGAAGCTTATAGTTCTCTGCGGGTAACAGATCATATAAATCGCACACTGTCTTGAAGAGTATATACAGTCCGCTATGGCTTTCCACGGACCAGAAAACACTACGATGTTGGAACCAAGCATGCGCGAAGATCCTATGAAGCCGTCTGAATACATTGACGAGGTTCTTAACACCTGCATTCTTGCTGTGGGTATCGCTGAGAACAGCGAATCTGCTGGGAAACAGCTTCTGGTCCGAGACCACGTTGGCGGCCCAGTCCAGTGTGTGGCAGCAATAGTCGATGGCACAGCAGCTCTTGGGCTGCTCATGGACAGCGCAAAGAAATTGCCACTCCGAGGCGCGCATCTCAGGACATGTCGTGGCGCTACAGGGGGGCGAATCGAACAGGAAGCCTACGATCAGGGTGTTGCACTGGGCGATGAGAAATCGACAGAGCTCGTAGAGCCAGATGGTACGATCGATGCCAGCGGGCGGGGTGGCAATTTGGACGGCGGCGTCGCGGCTTATCGCCTCCGTTTTGGAGGCTGTGTGGTAGTAGTGAAGAGCGGCGAGATGTTCCTGAAGCTGGAAAGCCGAATCGAGCTGCAGAGGCAGAGGCAGGTTAGCTTCAATGCAGTCAGATTACAAGCTGTACGCAGGTCGTGTTTCCTTCCTTGACCTAGATTGCATTTGCACGTACCTCGCTGAGAGGCACGAGTGGAGGCCCAGCAGCCATATCGGCAGCTTTCGTGCCTGGATGAATGCGCCGCCTGGAATTCGCATCCAAGACGGACTGCTCCATCACGGTGGCATGGGGACTTTCTGGTGCGCTGTCAGACGGTGAGTTTGGACTGGGTTGAATCTCTGCTGGGGGAGGCGGACTCGGCAGACGAGGCGAGCTCGGAGCCGGAGCCAAATCCATTACTGGGTTTGGCTCAAGAGGGCGGATGTTGATGTGCGAAACTGGTGGAGATTGTTTGGACATGTTGTGGACAACATCTAGTCGGGTCGTGCTCGGTTGAGTTATCAGTGATCGATGTGTAGGGCGTGTAGAGAGACTGAGAGCTTTGAGCTTCTTGACGAAGCGCGCCTGTGTTTGTTTGCATCAGGTCGTGATGCGTCAAAGTGGATTGGACATGATGAGAGTTCAACTTCCCAAGCCCTTTCCGACCGGCGACCAGACGGGGATTTTGATTTTTGATGTTGGCCCACTTTTTCTTTTTTTCCGCGCCGACAGCTTCAGTCCGCGAGTCTATCCATCCTATTTCGTCATTACTTTGTCGAATATACCGTCGGCGTGTACGGCTTCGACATAATCCTTAGGTGTGAAACAATACAGACCCATCACATCTCCTTCTCTTCTTGAAGCTACAACTGCCATCGCGTTTAGACACCAGGTTTCTCTTGAGTATGGACTTCGATGATGATGCCCCGCCAGAACTGGTAGACACTGCGGGGCAAATTCAGCAGGAAACCGACCAAGTCGCCGTGAAGGTTCCCATTACCATTGTTACTGGTACGTAGTCGTCCTGATTAGTAGTTGATCACGAGATATCAATCTAAAGTTGTTGTACTAACTTCCTATGCAGGGTACTTGGGTGCTGGGAAAACAACGCTGCTGAATTACATTCTCACAGCGCAGCATGGCAAAAAAATTGCTGTGATCATGAACGGTTGGTAGGCTGATTTATGAGTCTCTGTAGTCTCAAAGCTTTGGTGCATGCTATCAAGAAGTTCTGCTAACTTTTCGAACGACGGTTCGCATTACAATCAGAGTTTGGAGATTGTAAGTCAAGATGGTAGATCGCGAGTATCTTGTGCATCAAAATCTCGATTCTAACTCGACTAGCGCTGGACATTGAAAAGTCGCTCACCGTCAATCAAGGCGGCGAAGGAGTTGAAGAGTGGCTGGATGTGGGCAATGGCTGTATTTGCTGTTCGGTCAAGTAAATGGCTCTCACACGTCAATCCTGTGTCTGGCCCAATTAACGTTTGTTGGTAGGGATACCGGCGTCAACGCCATTGAGTCGTTGATGGAGAAAAAGGGTGCCTTCGATTACATTTTGCTGGAAACGACAGGTCTGGCAGATCCGGGAAATATCGCGCCCCTTTTCTGGGTCGACGATGGCTTAGGAAGCACTATATACCTTGACGGTATAGTCACCTTGGTAGATGCCAAAAATGTACTGCGAAGCTTGGACGAAGCAACCGGAGAAGCACCCGGCCACGAACATCACGACGACCATGGTCCGCTCATGACCACAGCACACGTCCAGATTTCCCATGCTGATGTCATTTTGATTAACAAATCAGATCTTGTGACAGCAGACGAGCTAGAGCTAGTCAAGGCCCGAATCCAGTCCATCAATCGTGTAGCGAAGCTACATATCACTGAAAAAAGTGTAGTGCCTCAACTGGAAGGCCTCTTGCTTGATTTGCATGCGTACGACCAGTTCAACGACGCAGATGAGCATCTGAAAGGCCACAGTCATCTAGATCCTGTGAGTGAACTGGCGAACATGTTTTTCTAATAAGAAAGTTGCTGATTATATAGACCATCTCGACCATATCCATACCCGTGCCACGTCTTGATGACTCGAAATTGGGACTCGTCGACAAATGGTTGCGGTCAGTGCTTTGGGACAACAAACTTCCAGGAAGCAATGACCAAATGGACTTTGAGATTCACCGATCCAAGGGTCGGATTGTTTTCGATGACGGGACGGCCAAGATGCTGCAGGGCGTACGAGAGGTTTTTGAATTGAGTGATGTGCCTCGAGTAGGAGAGGTGCAACCGGAACAGGGGAAAATCATCTTGATAGGTAGAAACCTTTCAGAGGCAACTTTTGTACAAAGCTTTGAGCAGAGCATACACTGAGTGGTGCGAATGCAATATAGAGAACCAGACACAGGTTAAAAAGGAGATTGGAAGGGCACCCTACTGACGTCGAGGTTCTGTCTAACTCTAAGCTGAGCGCGTTTCGAATTTGCTGGTGGAGGTTGTCTTCAGCCTTGGCGTAGGCGGGGCGAAAAGGGATGCTTGATTGGTTCTGATGCCACCTTCGGCACGGACCCATTTGGATCCGGGACAGCAATGAGCATGCATCTCATGGGTTTAAGCCTTGTCTGTCCTGGGTTATCGATGCCAACCCAGAGCTGATCACCAGATCTTGTTGCTTTGAGACCGACGAACGAACGATCCACGACCTCACACGAAGCGACGCCTGACTTACCTCTACCGGAACATACCGGTATTTCACCGTCGACGCAACTTATAACATCGACATTACAATACGTCCGCGAGACATGATGAATCGGCCAGGTAGGGTAATCCCAAGTCCACCACTCTCAGATTGGATATGCATCGGCTGTCTCTGCGTCGCCTGACGATATTTTGTCAAGCAATTCGCTCTCTGGCTATCACTGAACCAACACAGCGGGCTTCTCATCGCGCGAGAATGCCACCTCGCAGTTTCGCGTGCTCAGCCTTCCCGACCCGTTCGACCTCCCTTTGATAATAAAAGCAAAGCAGAGAGACAGCAGGCTTGGAGTTGAGTCTGCTCTTGCGAGATGCGCTGTGTTGGCCAGAAGAGAACAGAGCAACACAACATAGGACAAGCCTATTAATATGCATCAACACTAGCGTCGAGCATGTACAACCTGCGATAAACTGAGCTGACGCGTTTGTTCGACATAGGACCAGTGCCGCAGGCTTTGAGAGGCATGCCTGGGAACTTCGGGGGCCAGCAACAAAATCAACAACCTGGACGGTCTGTATCAAGTCGCATACCTAATGGAAAGCTAGGTATGTAAAGCTGAAATCGCAATCCGTTTCTGCGAACCACGACCCGTCGAACTTGTATCTGATTTTCTGAAGCAGCAAACAATGCATCTGGATGGGCTTTTGGTGGCAATGTTCCGATGGGCAGCGCTGGATTCCAAAATCAAGTTCGACAACTGGGAGGAAACGTCAGTTTCGCGCAAAGTTTGAGCGGGTCGCAACCTGCCACTCCGCTGGATTTGTCGTACGTGCCTGCCGCATCTTTTTGCATATCACCTTCACTTTACCTTGCTATGTTTGCCGTTTTCTTTCCACCCGACCCATGAGTCCACCCGGGTTTGTTTCGTCGTATGACCGTCATTTGCTTTTTTTTTTTCGGTCATGGCGATCGGGAACTGTATCGAGCCAAGACTCCGTGAGCCTTCGATCTACAAAGAGCCACTTCTTGATTATGCTGCTGTTCTTAAGGGGTAAAACCTGGCTGTCCGATGTCTATCCGTTATCTTGTTACCACTTGAAAATCAATGGCTCTCGTAGTACGTCTGCCGGCAAAAATTAATATGCGCTAACGACGTATCCAGGGAGTTTCCTTCATTATCCAATAACTCGCAGCTGAATAGCGCGAATTCAGCATCGATGTGGGCTTCCGGAGGGTCGAGGAATCTCGGCGGTCCTGTGCCAAGGACTCAGGTCCCAGCACTCTCGTCTCAGCAAGGTTCCCAAGAGGACATGTTTGGAAGTGGACATTCTCGTATGGGCAACCAGAGCTCATTTCGATTTGGAACCGAGGGAAACTTACTATCTGCCTCCCAAGGGCAGCCCGGCACGGCTGATGAATTTCCACCTCTGGCCAGAGGTGCAAGTATAGAGATTGGACTGGATCGCAACTCAAACTCGATGTCGTTAGGATATCCGCAGCACGCGACTTCGGGCCTACATAAAGGAAACGGCTTGCTTAACGCGCTATCTGCCAACACTCGAGCCAATGACGCACGGTCACCGCCCGGTATTGGTGCGCCGCGATCTCTTACAGCATGATGTTGAAGTTCTGTGTGGCTAACTTAATTAGGACTGCCGCGTGGACAAGAGCCTAGAAGATCAATCGCAGACGAAGATCGCAGACAAAAACCTTCCTCGAGGGTGGGAAAATCTGGGACTGCCGGGGGTTCAGGCCCAGATCCGTCGGGAGGGATAGTGACCGACAATGTATCCGCGAAGCTGAGGGACGAGCAAGATACACAAGCTCCAGAAGCAGTCGATCCGCTTGCTGGAATGAGCGACATTGAGAAATACGGGCTCAAGGGGCTGCGGACGCTGATGAACAACAACCCGGACTATCATTCAATGATACTAGGGACAGATCCGACTACGATGGGACTGGATATGAGCTCACAAGAGTAAGCTTCTTGCATGGCTGCAAACAACGCCACTCATCGTCGCTAACACGACCAGGATGATTACAACACAAGTCAAATCCTTGTTCGACGATAAGCCTCCACGACCAACGGTGGCAGCTACCAAAGTCCGTCTACCGGAGTGTTATAATGTTACCAACGTGCAGCCGATAGAGACCAAGATACAAAACTTCAGTGAGGAGACTCTGTTCTGGATCTTTTACAGCTGCCCATTAGATGTCCGGCAGCAGCTGGCTTCCAAAGAGTTGTGAGTCATGCGATGGAAATGCACGGTTGCCCCATCGGCTGAAAAACCCGAACTCTAATGAATATGGACAGATACTCTCGAAATTGGAGATGGCACATGAGGCACCAGGTGTGGCTGACCAAAGACGAGCACATGACGCCACAGATTCTGAGTCCAAATCATGAGCGAGGCTTTTATGTTGTATGGGATCCTGAACTGTGGCGAAAAGACAGGGTAAGATGAGTCAAAAAAATAAATTTGTGCGTCGACTTGTTCCGTAATGTTAACTGGTTCTAGCGAGAGTTGACGCTATTTTACGGCGATTTGCATACTACCTTGGGTCAATCACCGACGGCACCATGATGCTGATGTGATGGCCAACGGGCAATGGCAGGACAGGGCCTACGACGATGCGTTTAATAGTGACTTCATGAGCTGGTACTAAGGGCTAATCGGCGTTCAACCACCACACGACTGGGATACTATTTCTCATTGTAGCAAATGGGCATGTTCTGCTGGCCAGCAGGAATAGGATTTGATGATCGCACTGCCAGTTACCTTGGGCTGGTCATTGTTCAGATGATGCAGCGATTGAAGCATTCGCGGTGCTTCATTTTACAACAAGTTCCCCGCGATCTCCCGTCAGATATCATTCTTGTTGGCACCGTGCAGTGAAGATGATATGTGTTGAAGTAGAGTTGAGAGTCCATCCTTGTCTCCGGGTGCGAGACTGAAGTCCACATGATGCATATGTCAGACAAATTTGTCTGAGGGAGGAAGCAATGTTTGATCAGCAGGATTGGCTTTGCTTCGCTTTGTTGACGTGTTGAACAGGCAACAAGCCAGTCCTCACATATGCGCGGCGCTGTATCAATTGCCTACTATGGTTATATGTAGTGGCAAAATCGTTTATGTCACTGTCGAAGTCGAGTTGTGTAATCAGTCGTCGATCGGTGAGGAAGATGTCGCCTTGAAGCTTTGTTGGCGCCCCCAAACTTTAGCCGAGGTTCAACCTTCCCTCCGTGACACCTTCCTTCGCCAGTCACTCGTCTCGCAACTCGCAGCAACTTCCTGACGACTATCCTACTATCACCGAGCATCTTGCAGCTTGGCCGGATCGTTGATTCTGCTTCTAGACAACCCCGGCAGCTTGCTTGGTGCCACGGTCGCTCACATTGACTCACTCCTTCTTGCTCGAACGAACGAAACGAACACACACAAGCAAAGGTTTCCATCGCCCTGAAGGGATCGGCTCCATCAGAATGGCCAACGAACAGATCTCCTTGCCGTATCTAGCAGGTATTCTGCTTGTGTCCGGCATGATAATCCGTTACCTCTTCTTTTCCGGATCCCAGACCTCTGGACTTGCGAGGTCACGAGAGGATGTCCGCAGATCGCGCGAAGCAGCAGTAGAGCGAGTGCAGCAAATGTTTCCACATACGGACAGACGGAGCATTCTGTGGGACTTGCAGCGCAATGGAGGCAATATACAGCATACCACGGAGCGGATCCTGGCTGGTCGTTTAGAAACGGTACGTTGGTATCAGGGGCTCACTCGATTTCCCCCCCTGTCATGGCCTTTCCTCGCGCAAGTTTTCCTGAGGTCACTGCTTCTACTGACATTCTGAGATCAACTATAGCCTCCCATAACATTCCAACCTCCGCCTCCACCCGGTCA
The DNA here is from genome assembly GCA_004016085.1 of Claviceps quebecensis. Classification (NCBI taxonomy): domain Eukaryota; kingdom Fungi; phylum Ascomycota; class Sordariomycetes; order Hypocreales; family Clavicipitaceae; genus Claviceps; species Claviceps quebecensis. The sequence goes on from QEQW01000035.1 coordinate 48,693, forward strand.
ATCTATCTCCGGGGTGAGCACAGTCTCTGCGATCCGACAGGCGGACCAGCCATCACAGCCGGATCTCATCACGCGTTATAACCTTAAGAGCAAGATTGAGGCGGGCGTCCATGAGGAAGAGAAGAAGGGCAAGGGGTGGAGCTCCAACCGCGAAGAGAGGCAGTCGACTTTACAGAGAAGACGGGATGAGATGATTCTGGCGGCGAGGAGGAAGATGGAGGCCAAGATTGCGGCGGAGAAGGCGGCGCAGATGGACGGATGAGGGCTCGAATGGAGCGAGACAAAATGCATCTGTTATCTAGGCGTTTTTGAGCGTTCTGCTGCTTGGTGTTTGGGGTTCAGAATTCATTTGTCACAGCGACCACAGTTCTAATTCCGATATGTTTTCTAAGTTCGGACGGATACGGACTGGTGATTGTGCTTGTACTGATGATATGTACATACTCCGTAGGACCCGAAGTTCCGAACTATTACCTACCTGGCACGAAGCACTACGACGTCAGTGGGAACATCGGCAGTTGACGCAATTTGACCGCTGAAGTCTAGAGCGGCATCATGAGTCCATTCGCATTTATAGTCGCCTTTTGACAGTTTTGCTGAGCATTTTGAGTCTTTGACCTGGACAATGCGCCACACTATTGAGCCGCGGCCCGCAGGTGAGGCCTCAGCCACGCTGCTGTGCCACAAGAGCTTGCAATGGCACCGCCACCACAGCCTCACCCGAGCTGCGTCACCGTGGGGACCAGAAGGAAAACCCTGAGACGGCTGCGCTCACTGCATGAATGTGAGGAACAAACGCGACGGCCGGATAGAAAATAAGCCCGAGCACTGATGTACAGCCGCTTCACTTGCCCCTCAGTTTTGTGGTTTTAGTGTAGTCGTTTCGTTCCCTTTGTTCCATGACCAGCATCGACCTCTATCCAAATACTGCACTCACAAGTGTCCTGGATCCATGCCTTGAGTCCTGACGGAAGGTTGTCACAGCAGACTTCCTGTCATCAGCTGACCGAGCCGCGCCGCGGATCGCCTCCGGTTGTGCTACCATCACCTGCTCCTGTATCACGCTTTCCGATCACTGAATTCACAGTCTTGCATGACTCAGAATTGGATTTGATTTTGGCTATCTTTCCATTTGCTTAAACCCGGAATTTGATCAGACGGATTTTTTCGCCCAACCACTTTCGAGACCGAAACGAGACACACTTCAAATACGCCGAGGACTGCTATGGTGATTGGAGAGCACATCGTCGATCGCAACCTGTGATACTTCAGCTTCTGATCTTTCACGCCTTGCCTATAAACGGTGTGATGGCAAATCAGAGAGATTACTACGCTGACCTTGAACTGCCTCGAGATGCAGACGTCAGTGATATTAAAAAGCAGTTCCGGAAACTAGGTAGGTCCTTATTTTTTTAGCTAAGCGAATTTACTTTGCTGCTGAAGTAAAACGTGTTGACCTTGGGTGACGCAGCTCTGAAATACCACCCGGACAGGAACCCGGGCCGAGAACAAGACGTCAATGCGAAGTTCCAAATAATACAGGCTGCTCATGAAGTCTTGTCAAACCCGAGCGAGAAAGCGAAGCACGATGCTATTCTTGGACGTGCTCGATATCACGGTGCCTCTGGTGTCAGAGGTAATCCATGGGCCAATGCTGGTAACCAATTTCCAACACCGCCACGACGAACAAATGCCGCCCAGAGTGCCGCGCGGAACACACCAAATAATCACAAGAATGCACAATCTGGGGCACAACGATGGCAGTCGAGGTTTTCAAGCGGTGTGCCCCCTACGGCGAAGCAAAAATACGCATCGGATCCAGAGGCCAAGAAAAATGCTGCCAAAGCATTCGAGAACATGCGCAAAAATGCGCAGAAAGAGCCGCGGTCCACGGAACCTCCTCCACCACCGCCTCGAAACCCTCCAGGCACGGAATCTGCAAGGCAGCGAGCTGAAGCCTCGTTTGGCGCCAGGAAGTCCGGATACTATCCCCGCTCGACGATGCCAGGCGATGAGCCTCCCGTACCGAACCACAACTATTCCAGATTCGATCGCCGAGAGGTACCTCCACCTCCACCTGAACGACCAGAATCATACCCGATGCCTGATCCTTTAAGTCAGTTCAGGGAAAGGAATGATGTAGACACTTCGACGAAACCAAATCCCGAGTCTTCAAGCGGCGGCCGACAGCATCGAAGTGCAAATGAGGGCACTGCACATAATGCTAGACCAAACGCTGGTCAAATGCATGCGGATGGCCCTCCGACAACGACGAAGCCGACGCCGACGCCGACGCCGACGCCGAGATATGGAAAGTTTGCTACCACGGACAAACGTAAGTTGATTGAACTATTCCCTTACTTCATCGTAGCCGTCAACTTCTATTTTCAACTGACAATATCGCATTTACAGCATCGAACAGGGAGGACGGAGCCGAGCCCTCAATGTATGCAAAGTTCCACGGTCAAGTAATGTTCACTTGGAAGAATCTCTATAACCTTCAGTCAAGCCCACTGGAATTCGGTCTCAAGCACAGAACCCCCGCCATAAAACTTGAAAGTTCAAGACTCTTTGGCCAAGATCCATGTACAAATGGCCTCAGCCGCGACAGTGTCGCATCAATTATATTTGAGCAGAATCAGACGAGCGTCCTCAATGGGCTTATAGATTTCAAGAATCAACATCCTTGGCTGTATCGGACCATCGCCCTGGGCGTATCATCGATGACTGACAATAACAAGTCGCGCCATGAATACTTGACTAACAAAGGTAAACCTTACAGTTTTAGCTTTCCCCTCGATGGCGACACCTTGAAAGAAACCAAGACAAGGCCGGACATACATGGTTTTACAAAGAGCAGCATTGACGATATAAACACGAAGTTCGTCAACGGCGAAGGCTCAAACGCTTGGCAATTCAGCGCAGGGACGGCTGAAAATGGCGAAGCGAATGTGGGTGATAGGTTCTCTCCCTATACTCGACCAATTCGCCAACCGCATCTGAGAAAGCGTCCGACCATGCGTCGCAATGAGAATAGTACTAATACTGCATCTCAGGCTCCGAAAGCTTCGCAGTCCTCGCAGACTTCACAGACTGAGAGCAAATTCAATGCCGAGGGATGGAGTGACAAATTTGGCCCGCAAACATTCGTGCCACAATCTGTGCCTGGGCCCTGTGTTTCGCCCACTCGCACGACTCGAGCGAACTCCAAAAAGTCAAAGGCTAAGCCTCCAACGGCAGAAAACGCTGCTTCGGTTGAGGATCATAGCAGTGATGAGGAGAAGTACGATTGGCGTGGAAGAAGCGCCGAGGCGCAAGCTCGCGCAGCAGCAGCGGCATCTTACAGCCCGCAGGCCATGGACATTGACACGCCACCATCCGAGAGCTCACAGACACAGGCTGCGCGGAACATTCACGTTGAACCATCACGACCAGAGTGGCGGGCTGGCAAAGTTGATGGCACATCAGAGCCAGCCGTGATTCCGCAGATTCCGCAGATTCCGCGGATTCCCCAACGACCTGCGAAAACACCACTGCACGCTAACGATGTGGGATCAGAGGACACTGAGGAATTCAGAGCTACTTTGGCAGCTTTGAAGAACATGACTCCGTTCTCTCAGCCAAAGCAAGGGCTTGATTCCCTCAGTGGCTTGAAGGATCACTTGCCAACCGCAGGCAAAGCCCCTCATGTTCCGCCCGTCAGGCTCCCAATTCCACAGCCGCTGGAGTTTCCTCAACCTCCTGAGGCGCCCCGAGTCCCTACTATAGTTCGAGGTGGAATCAAGCCCGATGCTTTGTCGTGGAACAAGTATGTTGCCGACTTTGTACAGTACTTGCGGCAGTGGGATACCTTCAATGCTCAAGTCGTGGAGCATCTCGCTGCAAGAAAACAAATGATTTCTGGAGCAAGAGCTACAAGGGGGTACGCGTTTCTGACTTCTCGCGACGATACGGAAATCCAGGAATACTTTAACTGGGTGCAACTAGATAATGATGTAAGACGACGGTGGATGGACGCATGCACAGAACATGAGGGCCGCATGCGTGAGTTTATGTTGTTTCGGGACGAAATGAAGAGAACTAGCTGAGCTGCAGCTGGGCTTGGGCTGAACTTTTATTATGGGATACCTGGGGTAACACGTCTCTTTGTGCCGGATGGCAATGCTGGCGAGGCGTTTTTCACAGCTTTGGGGCGAAAGGGGCATGGATTGTTTGTTCTGCTCAGCACATGTTTTGATGACAAACGAGCAGGATTTTGGGATTGGGAAAGAAGGAGTTTTTGTGTGCTGCGCTCTTAGCTGTGCATTGGGGATGAATTTGAGGGCTAGGGGTGGTGGTGATATGGATGGGATGAGGCGTCAAGCTGAAGTTCAAGCAAATGCAAACGCTCTAAGGTGAAGAGTCGGTCAACCGGGATATGTAAGACGGAAGAAGCTTTATCTAACAGACAGCTAATGAGTGACAGCTAGTAGCCAATAGCTATCATAGCTTCTGACTTATAACGTGTAGCTCTATTGCCCCAGATGTTGTCTGTGCCATTGGCTGATCGGTGTTTGATGCCAAATGGCTATCTCCTATGATCAGAGAGGCTTCTCCCGTGTGTAGACAGTTGTGATGATTTACGAGTAGCAAAATTGAGCACAGTGGACTGCTCGCAGGTAGACTGATATGAGGATTGCCCATTGGCCGAGGGCCCTCTACGCACCGCACCGCACCACCTCAACTCCAGGATAATTACTCTTATGGCCGGGAGGGTCCTGACCTTTGGCGGTCCTCCTTCACTTTTGCCAAACAAATGGACACCTGTTGAAATTGAAGGCTTTCACAAGTCACACAAAAACCGCAAAAACCTCCTCAGCCCCCGTCGCGTCGCGGCAATACGCCTCCATTCACGTACGTCGAACAAGATCTCCGTTGAACGTACGGAGTACAAACGAGGTACTCGATTATGAATGTCTCGCGTGCAAAATGGCCAAAATGTGTGTACATATGTAAATTCATTGTCGTGGTGGCTCAAAATAGCCCCGATGTTATGTTGTGGATTTCCGGTTTTCTTTTGCGGAGGGATTGATAAGGATGTCGTTGAGAGACTTGAGAGGCCGCACGTGCTTGGGAGGGTGTTGGCTGATCCACTCCAAAAGTCTGGCATCGTGTTGGCCAAGATCCTCACGTCACATGGGCTGTCCGTCTTGCTTTGCACCTCTCCTCGCCCGAACAGACGGCGTTTCGACACAATTCTTCGCGTCTCTAGTGCGTTATCCGTCCCAATTAGATGCACTGTCGCTCTGTATACCCCATAACCTAGCCATCTGACTCCCGAGCTTGTTTTGAGAAGGTCAATAGGTAGCGATCACGAAGCCGCTGGCCGCACATCAGGCTTCGATCGGAGGCAGATAGAGACATCGAACTTCTCAAAGCTGGTCCACCATTCTGCGCAACCGCTAAAGGACTTTGCCGACCATTCATTCGTCCGGATCTTGATGCGACATCTCTTACCTTAGGAATTCCCTGTCATCACGCAAGTCCTGTTCCACCATGAACGGAGAGGTCACCTCACCGAGAGGCAAGAGAAAAGCTGGCTTCACACCCGGTAACTCTCCCCCATCAAAATGCGCCGTTAATGGGAAGTTCTCGCCCGGTGATAACACCCCCGACATGATTGGGGCGGTTGATTACGAGGACGAGTCTGTCCTGAGCGGCGACATGCACGCTCTTGCACCCACCTATCTTGACACACCGGGAAGCTTAGGAGAATGGCAGGACATTATCCAAAAAGTTGTGCGCAATGTCGTGGCGATTCGCTTCTGTCAGACATGTTCCTTTGACACCGACGCGGCTCTGACGAGCGAAGCAACTGGATTCGTGGTGGACTCCGAGCGAGGGTAGGCCATGATTCACGTGTTCTGCGTCTGTTGACATCGTTTATTGACTTGTGCGTCTAAAGGTACATCTTGACCAACCGACACGTGGTAGGCGCAGGGCCTTTCTGGGGTCACTGCGTCTTTGACAACCATGAAGAAGTCGATTGTTACCCAGTCTACCGCGACCCAGTGCACGATTTTGGAATACTACGATACGATACCAGCGCTATCAAATATATGCTTGTTGACGGGCTGGATCTACGTCCTGATCAGGCCAAGGGTTCGTAAATCTCGCGATCGGTGGGCTCTTTCTCGAAGGACCGCAAATGACTAACCTTCCACCTGTTGAGTGTAGTTGGCGTTGAGATTCGAGTTGTCGGCAACGATGCTGGCGAGAAGCTCAGTATTCTTTCGGGCGTCATCAGTCGGCTTGATCGAAACGCGCCCGAATACGGCGAAGGCTACAGCGACTTCAATACTTGCTACTACCAGGCCAACGCCGCTGCTAGCGGTGGTAGCTCCGGCAGTCCTGTAGTAAGCAAAGATGGTTCTGCTGTCGCATTGCAAGCCGGTGGTCGTTCCGACGGCGCCTCGACCGACTACTTCTTGCCACTGGATCGACCATTGCGTGCTTTAAGATGTATTCAGCAAGGCCAGCCGGTCACGCGCGGCGACATTCAGTGCCAATTTCTTCTGAAACCTTTTGATGAGTGCCGCAGGTTGGGTCTCACTCCTGAATGGGAAGCGGAGATTCGCAGCGCTTTCCCTAGTGAGACCAACATGCTTGTGGCCGAAATCATTCTGCCATCGGGACTGTCGGATCACAAGATTGAAGAGGGTGACGTTTTGATCAAGGTCAATGGAGAGCTCATTACACAATTCATTCGGCTGGATGATATTTTGGACTCAAGCGTTGGCAAGAACATCGAACTTCAACTTCAGCGTGGGGGTCAAGACGTCACAGTAAACATCGAGGTCGGCGACCTGCACAGCATCACCCCCGATCGATTCGTTTCGGTAGCTGGCGCCAGCTTTCACAACCTGTCTTATCAACAAGCCCGCCTCTACGCGGTCGCTGTTCAGGGCGTTTATGTTTGTGAATCTGCAGGATCTTTCCGTTTTGATAACACTGATAGTGGATGGGTTATACAAAGCATCGATCACAAAAAGGTCCCCGACTTGACTACTTTTGTAGAGGTAGTCAAGGGCATCCCGGACAGGGCGAGGGTAGTGGTCACGTATCAGCATCTCAGGGACTTGCATACTCTCAACACCACTGTCGTCTACGTGGACCGCCACTGGTCATCCAAGATGAAGCTCGCTGTCCGAAACGACGTCTCGGGCCTCTGGGACTTCACTGATTTAGGAGACCCGCTCCCTCCCGTGCCGCCTGTCCGACGCTCGGCTGCGTTTATCGAGCTGGACCACATGCCTCACCCGGGGATTGCCGAGTTGATTCGTAGTTTTGTCCATGTCAATTGCACAATGCCCGTCAAACTTGATGGCTTCCCGAAAAACCGTCGATGGGGCATGGGATTGGTCATTGATGCCGACAAGGGACTCGTTCTCATCTCCCGCGCCATCGTGCCCTACGATCTTTGCGACATTACGGTCACCATTGCCGACTCTATCATGGTAGAGGGACAAGTCGTCTTTCTACACCCGCTCCAAAACTATGTCATTATTCGTTACGACCCTGCTCTGGTGGATGCTCCCGTCAAGAGCGCTCGACTGAGCAGCGAGCATCTCACGCAGGGAGCAAAGACCTATTTCTTGGGCCATAACCGCATCGGACGTGTTGTGCATGGTGCTACTACCGTGACCGAAATCACTGCAGTCGCAATCCCTGCAAACAGTGGTGCTCCTCGATATCGTGCGGTCAATGTAGACGCCATCACCGTTGATAGTAACCTGGGCTCGACGTGCAACAGCGGTGTCCTAGTCTCCCCCGACGGCACGGTGCAAGCTCTGTGGCTTTCCTACCTGGGTGAACGGTCTCCATGCAGTCAGCGAGACGAGGAATACTATCTGGGCTTGGGCACACCAACTCTCCTCCCCGTTCTTTCGACAATCCAGAAAGGCGAAGCCCCCAAGCTGCGTCTCTTGTCAGTCGAGTTCCGAGCCATTCAAATGTCACAAGCCTCCGTGATGGGAGTTTCTGACGAATGGATCAAGAAGGTCACGCAAGCCAACAGATCGCACCACCAGTTGTTCATGGTCAGCAAGAGGACCTTTGAGCGTGTCAACCAACCCGTCTCCCTTCTAGAGGGCGACATTATTTTGACCCTTAACGGCAGGATCTGCACCACAATTTCTGACTTTGACGTCATGTACTCCAACGAAGTACTGGACGCCGTCATTGTGCGAGAATGTGAAGAGATTAAGCTGCAGCTGGTCACCGTCCCGGCCGATGATATCGAGACGGACCATGCTGTTTCTTTCTGCGGCGCCATCTTGCATCGACCTCATTTGGCTGTACGCCAGCAGATCAGCAAGCTCCATAGTGAGGTTTATGTGTCTAGCCGGATTCGTGGCTCGCCGGCCTATCAGTACGGCCTGGCCCCTACAAACTTTATTACTCATGTGAATGGCCAGCCTACTCCTGATCTTGAGTCCTTCATTTCTGCGACTCGAAAGATTCCGGATAATACTTGTACGTCGAGACATGAAGCCCTTTTAATCTGCCTTAATCCTCTCTCTATCTGTGCCCGCCCTTTTCTTCTCTCTGGCTCCGGGGAAATGCTGGCTATAAGTGCTACAAGTTCTAACCATGTTTATAGATTTCCGCCTCAAGGCAGTCACATTCGACAGCGTTCCGTGGGTCATTACGATGAAGAAAAACGACCACTACTTCCCAACCATGGAGTGGATTAAAGATAGCAGAGAAGCGTGTGGATGGCGACGAGTTACATACGAAGGCATGAAAGCCGTCCAGGGAGAGGCTGTAGATGGTGTAGCGCTGATTGCAGAAGACACGGAGATGGAGTAAAATGGAATGCTATTTCCAGATGATGAGAACGAAGTTTGATATGGTGGATAAGAGTGGTTTTTGGTCACGCTGATGCTGCACGTGCCGAACTTGCAGATGAGGTATTGGATTACAAGGCGTTACAAGGCTCTGAAGGATCTCGTGAACTTTTCTGGAGATCTGACTGAGCCGTGGATCTGGTGGCGTTATCGGTTCACCTTCCCCCCTTGTTTTGTTGTTTTTCTTGGTTTACCATACTTGCCTTTTTTCTGGCTTGATAGTACTGTTCAACGCCACGCACATGTCTTTTTTTTTCGTCGCTCGGGTACCAGATAGAATTGTGCAGGTGCTGCTTGCTTTGGAGGCAACATTGAAGAAATACCTACGTATACATACATAACATCGTATGATACCTCAGCAATATGAGGGGGCTCTTATCGACACGACACTAGGGTATGACATGTAATGCTTGGCCGAGCCTGGACAGTCAAGGCTACCTAATATCTGCGGCTTAGCCTCCTGGATACCTATGTAGTGGTCTGAGGAATCATTGTCGTACCAGCCAAGAGGCAAGACGTGCAGCTGACCGGCCACATGATTCTGCTTCAGACCTCCGGTTTTGATACGTTTCATTATGGACCGGGACCTGGCTGGGAAGGAGCTGCCCCGCAATGACCACAGAGACCCCGCCATGAGCCCAGGGCCATATGTACCTAATGTACCTAACCTCCCTCATTCATGGAAGAGCAATTGCGCACATTGACAGCTTCTGAGATCTTACGCAGTCACATGTTTAGGAACTTCCTAGCCCACAGTCGCAAGTCCTGGAAGTCTCGGAGATCAGTGCTTGGCTTCCTTACTTGCCTCTCTCACAAAATGCCCAACATGCCTGCGGCATCGTCGATTCTGGTGAGAGTGCGACCAGTGACGCAATTCCCGAACAAGAAGGCAAGCTAACCAGAGGCATCATCAAACCTCTTTTTGCGCGACACGAACCACAGACCAGATTGAAGGTGCAACTCAAGCTAGCCATCGCGCGCCTGCGTATGGTTCAGCAACGCGACGAGCAGCTAGGAAAAGCGCAGCAGCGAGCCATGGCCCAGCTACTAGAAGCGGGCAAGATCGATTCGGCCACGATCCGCGTCGAGAACATTATCAGATCCGACATCACGACCGAGTTGCACGAGATGCTGGAGCTATACTGCGAACTGCTGCTCGCCCGCGCAGGCCTGATGGAAAGCTCGGTCTGCGATCCTGGCCTGGAGGAAGCGATCAAGAGCATCATCTATGCGGCGCCCAAGACAGAGATCAAAGAGCTCATCACCGTGCGACAGCTCCTGGCGGAGAAATACGGCAAAGAATTTGTGCTATCGGCTATGGAGAATACAGATGGAAAAGTAAATGAAAAGGTGGTGAGGAAGTTGAGCGTCGAGCCGCCGAAGCAAGAACTCGTACAAGGATATTTGGAAGAGATCGCTAGGGCATACGGAGTGGATTGGCCAAGACGAGCAGCGGTCACACCACCGCCGCCGGAATTCGAGGATGACACTCACGATGTGGCCCATGATAAGGCGGGAGATGATGATGGGGATGGAGACGTTTCAAGAGGTAACCAGAAGACACGCGTAGCGCCTCCTCTGACGACCGCCAGGAAATTGTCCATGGGTGATGATAAATTGCACAGCGCTACGCCACCGCAGGGATTTTCGGGGCCTCGAAGTCCTGTTACTGTGACGCCGCCGCGGCGAACGACGGACAATATCCATCCCAAAATTACGTTGGGGTCGATAGAGTTAAAGCCAAATCAGAAGATGGAGCAAGCGACGGCCAGCAGAAAGGAGCCCGAGGGAGCGGTTCCGGATATCAGTGATTTGGAGAAGAGATTCGCGGCTTTGAAGAAGAGATGATGCTTTGCCCGTGCTTTGTCTTGGGGGTTGGTGGGAGCAAAGAATAGACCTTGGCTGAGGCGTCAATTGTATATATGTAGCAAATCACGACATGATGTCCATTGTCAATTTACGTAGCCCATTTTTTCTTATTATTTCTACTATTCTCGAACCAGGCGGGATTCTGAATACGCGCTCGACAGTCTTTTGAGTTTCATCTCAGGTTTTAATCACTTCATACTGTTGAAAGCAACGTGTCTACCGAGCAGACTGTTCACCAACTGGCGGGCAGCAGGCCGTCGGGCCGTTGAAAGATACAGTTGTAAGACTGTAACGCGCAGCCGCCAGAGAGACAAAAACCCCTCTTCATTCCCAGGTTTTCTTTCCTCTCGTTTTTAACTCCAACACTCCTCCCTGAATGCCTCCTCTGATTTAAGAAAACGTTGCTTCCTATACAAACCTACTTACCTACTTACCTACTCACTTACTCACTTACTCACCCCAACATTCATAATGGAAAGCAAGGATAAGATCATCAATAACCTGCGTGATGTGGTTGGCTGTAGTCATCTCCGCAACCTGACCGACCTCGGGGTTATGAGACTGGCCACCATAGTGAGTCGAGTGAGAGTTTGGGAAGATGAGCTCAAGCGGCCTAGCATCATGTCCATCTTTATTGCCTGGCTGCAAGCAAAGGCTATGCAGGTTGGTCTCGAGGCACTGCCCGTCGAAGAATGGTGCAGACACTTGGTCCATGCGTACTCTTTCAGCGAGTCGGAAGTGTTGTGGTACTGGGATTGCTCGGAGGGGAAGCTTTGGAGACATCTCAGTCTTCCGGGTACAATACCTGAGGTGAGGCGTCGAATGAGAGGTGTTTGTGGTGTGATTAAGAAGGTGTTCCCGCGGGGTGTCGATGCTTCTGCGTCTTCTCCCCGGCGCGTATCGGATGTTCTGAGCGATGGGCCCAGTGCTGCGTTCCCTGGGGACGCGAAGCAGAAAGGGAAGTCTAAGCTGGGGGCGAAGACGGAACCAGAGCTGAAGTCGGCGCCAAAGACTCAATCGAAGCCGAAGCCGAAGCCGAAGCCTGAGACTGAGCCCGAGTCTGAATCAGAGCCCGAATCTGAATCTGAATCAGAGCAGACTCAGCCTGAGGTGTCTGGGGTATCGAAGTTGCCGACGAGTTCAGTAAAATCGGCAACTGATCGAACCCTGGACATCTCTGCTGGGCCTGCTGGACGACTGTCTGACAAGACAAGTTCAGATTGGGACACAAGAAGTGCCCTTTCGACTAGATGGCAAAGCTTGAAGACGAACTCACTTCGTCTAAGTCGAAGAGACAGTCCCCCAGGTATGTGGTTCTCAAGAAAGCTGGCATTGAATCACCGCAGAACCTGACGTCGTTTCTCAGAGAACATCATTCCCCGGTACTATACCAGCACGGGGTCTTCGAGCGATCGAATTCCTCCTGCTCGGTACATATGTACCCTGTGCGGCACCTGGGGCACACATTACGTGTGGGATTGCCCGGAACGGATGAGTCCCAGTCAGACGACCGCCAACACGGGCAAACTGTCGACGAACGAGGGGACGGAAAGTGATCAGACCACACGAGGAAGGCCTTTGACGACCAGGAATCCTCAGAAGGACACTCGCCCTACCAAGGCACCACGGGACGGTCCTTCCGCGCCGCAAGAAAGGTTCCGAAAAGACGATGCACACGATGATGCTTCGTCTCGAAAACCAGATCAGAGACATGAGTTGGCTATCCGTTCAAGCCGTGCATCTAGAGTTCCAGGTGCGCCAAGTCATGATCCGGCAGTGACTGGCCCGAGCAACGCTGATCTTGTAGAGTGGTCTTTGAGTCTAAAGACAGAGCGTGTTCCAAGCCCCGTACCACGGATACGCACGAAAGAGACTGCCCGATTGTCTTCTTAGAGAGAGGTACGAGATGCAAAACTTCCTCAATAAAAGCAAAGTGGTGCATGATGAATTTTCTAACGACTTTCTAGGACAAAGGGAACGAGAGTCAGGGGTGCGGCCGTGCAGCGGCAGGAAAGCTGAAGAGACTGAGTGCCGCGGAGGAAGCGACTCTGCGATGCGCCGACGACTTCTTCTGCCGGCTGGAAAGGGTCTTCATAAGAAGGTACCAGACAGGAAGGGGGCATGATCTCATGGTTTGGAACAAGGATGAGACGACCAGGAAGAGGCCAAGCGTGGAGGCGGCGAAAACTCATGGTGGCGTCGGCGTTGCTGAACCCAAATTTTGCTCTAATATTGATGCTGCATCTGTACCATGCCCTGCTAGTAAGGCGAGTACCGAATCCACCAGGTCAACGGTGTACGGTTCAGCGAGGGAACCATCCGAAATTGCTCTCAATCAGACGACGAGAACGCCGAGCGCAGAGGATACCTTAATTGGGCTATCAGGAGAGCCTTTGGTGCAAGAACAGCAGCACAGCGCTATAGAGCTATGGGAAGCGGGGATAGATCTTCAAAATGAGGAGACTTCCGAGGATGGGGAGTAATTGCTTGCAGGGAAAGAAAAGAGCTTGACTGCGATATCGGGCTGTTAATGGGTTAGCATCTGTCTGAAAAGTAAAGTAAGAGAGAGTTTTCTGAGGGATTACAAAATGCTGTAGATATCAGCTACATATGAAGGGGGCGCGTCCGTGAGCCTCGAAACTAGGAGAGCCCAATTGATGAATGTCAGTCATTGAAAGATGATATATGTTGGACGTCACAATGTAGTAGTATGTACATTCTGCGTTCTCTGATGCCATATTCGATGATGGAAGAATAGCAGCTGTGCTGTTCAAGTTCAAGCCCTCGTGAGCTCCGGTCCCAAAACGCCATGCGCCGGTTTCATGATGTCGTTACCTTCCAATCCACGAAAAGTTCTCTCAAGATGGCGCTCAAAGTCGCACAAACGAGCAAGAGAGAAGCACTTAACAAAGAAAAAAAAAGAAAAAAACGTGACGCCACCCTCCTTTTGTTGTCCGTCGACCCGCCTCCCGTACTACTCAATCCAACTTATCCAAATGCTCCAACCTCGTCAACACAACCTGCTTACTCGTCTCCTCAATTTCACCAGCCAGAAACACCTCATCCAGGATCGCATACACCTTGTAAAAGTTAAACACGAGATCCAGCTCGCACACATTCCCAAAGAACGAATCCAGCACCTCCACGAAGAAGTGAAGAGCCTCAAGATACGCCAGTTCGTTGTCGTTGGTGTCCACGCAGGCGCAGAAGAAGAGGCCGGCATAGCGCCGGTACACGATTCGATTGTTGCGGAATTCGACAAAGTTGGATTGGTATTTTTGGTCGCGGGGAGCAATGAGTCGGTGGACTTCGCCCTTGAGCTTGATCTTCTCGTCGTCGCTGTAGGGGGCGTACCATTTCGCGAGGCGGGTCTTGCCCCTATTTTCACTTTTATCAATATACTATTACAGGGGAGGGAGGGTCGAGGTGGGACAAAAGGGGGCACACGAACTGGCGGTTTTGGATGAGGATAAAGGAGAGCATGGCGGCGATGGCGATACGGAGGCGTGCCGTGCGCCGTTGAGGTTCTGCGAGGAACGGATGAACGGAATGGACGGACGGATGAGGATGATGCTCGAATGCGCGGGGGCGCGTGCGGCGTGAGTCGTGAGGTCTCGAGTTGGCCGACTTGATTGGATGGTCGGACCGTTCTTCGCGTGCAGCTGCAGGATGCAGACCCGAGCAGCTGGGAGCAGCTGGAGCCTGGAGCCCTCAGCAAGAACAGATGCCGAGAGCTGCCCGGGCCGAGACCCACTCTACAACACTCCGACGGGAGCCATTGCGACCAGTGACCAGTATGCGTCCGTCATCGTCTGCCGTCAACTTTTGCTTTTATGTATTACCCCCTTTTGCGTCTGGACTCTGCATACTCTGTACATACCTATGTATGTACCCTCTTTGCTATTATAATTTATACGGCTCCTTCACGTGGATTCCCACTATCCGGTCCGGCCGACCTTTGTGCCCGATCCCGGCCCGTTCATCCTGGGTTCCCGCTTAGAAACTTCAACCGCCCCTGGGCCCTGGCACCCGGTTTCTTGTTCGGCTTGCCATATTTTGTACACGAGCTATCTCCTTCTTTTGTAGTCATGGGCTTCTTGGACCTGCTACGACTCTCAGCATGGCCGCCTCTCGCCCCCTTGGCAGGCTGGTGACTCTTGTTTGGGGCGACTGGCAGACCAATGCTTTGTGGCAGCGCATCCTCAAGTATTGTATCGCGGCCACTGCGGCCGTCATCATCGCCATTCTGCCTCATTTCAAGTTTTACGCGTCCTTCTTGACGCCCATGGTCGTGACCTTTGCTCACCCTGGCCAGCGGATGGGTATTATGGTCGAGTCGCTTCTCATGATTGTCTTTGGCTTCTTTCTTGGACTCTCATGGTCTCTTCTTGGCATGTACTTGTCTAGTCTGGTTGAGGAGGCAAGCCCTGCCGCGGCGTATACCATTCGCGCATTCTTCCTGCTCGGTTGTGTTGTCTTGCACGGATACGTTCGGTCCAGCAGCCCGCGGCTTTTCAACTTGGTTCTGTTTCTTCTGTTTGGGGCCCTCCTGACGATTCAGACGCCGAATGTTGCACGCACGAGTCTCTACTTGACGTTGTTTGTTCCTGTTCTCATGGGAGGCGGAGTCATTGTCGTCGTCAACCTGGCTATTTTCCCCGAGCTGTCCAGCACATACCTTGGCACGTCTACTATATGTACTCTCTCAGCCACCATGGATACTTTGGCGAGGGCAACACAATGGTTCATCACGCCCGGAGGCGACCCGGAAGGCCATCTCACCCAGGTCGGTAGCCTCTCGAATCCTCTGCGTCTCACTGCCAGCCGCAGAAGCGTTAGAGGCCCCAATAGGATTCTCGAGAAGTTGAAGAGACGTGTTCGCCGGGTTTTCAAGGGGCTCACGAACCCGTTCCGCGCTACGGGGCCCTCACCTGCGCTATCAAACTTCCGCAACACGCCGATTCATTTGTCCACCTTGGTACAATTGGCGGGCCAGAAGTCGAAGCTGCGCACTCAATTATCAAGCTGCAAGAAAGCCCAAGATGAGGTGGACTTTGAGGTGTCTGTCTCCCCATTGGCTCCGGCAACGATGAGCGAAATCAGCGTACATCACATGACAGCCCTTGTTCAGAATATCGTGACGCTCATCGGTGCTTGTGAGAACAAGTATCTATTCCTAAACGACGAGCAACTGCCAGACACTGACGCAGAAGCTGCCCCCATCCCGTCTTCTCACGAGGCGCACTATCGCCATGGCAACTTTGCCCAAGACTTTATGGGCGGCAGCGAGCTCCTGCTTGAGAAGATCCTCCAGCGTATCCGAGTCCCCGTGCAGGAATTCCAAACCTCCATAAACGAGGCTGTCAATGTCTTGATCTGCTGTCTTGCCTATTGCTTTGATGTTGCGAAGTTGCCTTCAGGAGCACCTACACCAGAAGGCATCCATTTAGCGGAGCTCGACCTCCATATCGACCACTTTGCGGCATCCATTGCTGACTTGCACAGACGCAATGCCGAGGAATTAAAGAATGCAGTCATGGGCGCCGCAGGAGAAGCAGTCGACTTCATGCCACGAAGGGAAACGTTCCTCGTGTCGTCCTTCCTTCTCTCTTTTCAAGCCTCAGCAGATCAAGTGTTGCAGATGCTGCGACATGCCCGCAAGCTTGTGGAAAAGAGGCAGCGCCGGCATAATAGATGCCGGATATGGGTCCCCCAGCTAAGAGATTTTCGCAAATGGCTCGCCACCGGCGGGGAGACAGATGCGGCGATGCTTCCAGAGCAGAAATTGAGGGTCATATCCAGTAGAGACCAACAGCACGATGCGCCCCTCCACGAGAACGATGGCGACGTATCTCGTGCGGCTCGGGATGAAGAATCGATTCCCAATCGAGATCAGCGAGAAAGAATCTCCGACGACTCGGCACGGCGGAAGAAAAAGGAGCGTGAGAAGAGAGCAAAGGACCATCGTCACCGCCGGCGCCGGCCAAAGGACCAAGCTTCAATAACGAAGCGCGTGCGGGCCGCTGCCGCGGATACCATCAAATGGGTCAAGAACTCAAATGATTTCCACTATGCGCTGAAACTAGCCATTGCGGTCTTCTTGGTTACCTGGCCAGCCCTGAACACCGCATCGAGTGCTTGGTATTTCGACGTAAAAGGCGTATGGGCACCAATGCAACTCATCTTTGTCTTTGAGATCTCCATCGGCACCTCTCTCTTTGGCTTTGTTGTTCGTCTATTCGGCGTCGGGTACGGCTGCCTAGTCGGATACCTCTCCGTCGAAATCGGACGAGGATACCGCGTCGCCGCCGTGATGATCATCTTGGTCATTGGGATCATACCCTCAGTCTACGTCCAACTCACCACCAAGCAGGGTAGACTCGGTGTCATCGCCATCATATCCGCGTCAGTAGTCGCTCTAGCCGCAATCAACAGTGTCGATTCCGCCTCCGAGATCTTCTACAAGCGCCTCGTCGCGTTTCTCGTCGGCGGCGTGGTCGCCATAGCTGTTGAGGCCTTGATTCTCCCCGTGAGGGCCCGAGACCGCCTCGTCGAGTCGTTGTCAGTATCGGTGCGTCAGATTCAGAGAATGCAAGCAGCAGTGGCCGTGGGGATCGATGACCCCCATCGACCTAAATTCCGATCGCGAAAACTGTTTGACCGGTTCAGTCACTGCCGCGATAAGGCGCAGGCCGCGCTGGGGGCTGCGCAGACGATCCTACCGTTTTGCCTGACAGAGCCACGTCTAAAGGGTTCTTTTAGGCCGCTTGCACCGACGTATAAGCAGATTATCTACACGTTACAGCAGATTGCGGATCAGATGGATAACATGATTCAGTTGCGCAGGGCATATGGCTCGTCTGTGCTAGAAGATCTTAATCCACAGGTGCATACATTTCGGCGGAACGTCGCCGCGAGTATCACGCTGATTTTATTTTCTGTCAATGAGGCCCTCACGACGTGGCTTCCACTACCGCAGTTTTTGCCGTCGGCTCGTCTGGCGGAGTTGAGACTCATCAACCGGATACGAGACATCCTGACGGCACAAAGCAGCACGGAGTTCAGAACAAAGGATGATGGCACGAAGCTGAAGTTGGAGTACCCTGGCGGGAAGCCCCTCTTTGTGACTGAGGAGACAGCCGACAGAATCACTCAGCAAAAATTTCTGTCCTGGAATGCCACCACGGCGGGGCAGATGGAAATCATTGAGTATCTCGAAGAGCTTGTCGATCTGGTCAAATCGCTAGTGGGAGTAGAGGCGTTCCAAAGCGGTATGCTGGAGCGACCCCAGTATAGACAGTATATCCGTCAGCTGGAGACGGAGCAGGAAGAAGATCTGAATAGAGTCAATTCGACGGCGCAGAGGCAGTGCTCGCGACGTGAACGACAGGAGGACGAAGAGGGGGTGAGCGTTGAGGGCATGCCTTTGGATGAATATACCGAGTCTGGCAGCAATCGGCTGCGTAGAGAAGCCACTGCGACGCAAATCCCAACTGCGGAGGGGCAAGCCGCCGACGACGACGCAGAAAGCGAAGAGGATGATGACGGCCTACGATATACGCAGATGCTACAGAGGGTTGGCACGAGGTTAAGACAGACGGACTCGCTGGCCAGAAGAAGAGCTGTTTCCACGGAGTACGGAACCGAGGCGGCGTATGGATAGATATCAAAATAAACAGCACAAGTCTTTTAGCTCATGAACTGAATCTCTGCATTCCCAGGCCGTTCCGTTATTCAACGCTCCATGCTTAATCGTGGTATCTGGATATTTTCTACATGGGAAACAGAAAGAAAGAGCTCCACACGATCCATTAGTCCTGAAGAGCATGGTGCCCAGTAAATCGCTGCGTATAAAGTAATTCCAAGTCCCAACCCCTTGAACCACGACGAAGAAAAACCAGAAAAGTAGGCGACAAAAGGCAACCAAAGCGGTAAAAATCAGCCAGATAAAAAAAAAAAAAACCACCGTCTCCCGTCCTCTCTCGTCTCTCCTCTTTTCTTTCTCTCCCCCCTTGAGGCGAATAGAGAGAATAGAGTGCAGGAGAGAATGGAGAACAGACAAAGTAGAATTCAATGAGAATAGGCGTCGCAAAATTTCAACTCGATCGGGCCGAGCTCTATTTGCGATGCTTTTCTCATTGCATCAGCCACCACCGTCTTCAGGTCCTTCCGCCCCTCTCTGGAAACCTGCTTCTTTCCTTCTCTCGTGGTGTTAATCCAACAAGATACCTCATCAAAAAATAACGCAGAGTTCTTCATGATTTTCCTGCCTGCCGAGGTACCAAAGTCGTGGTACATAACTCATCGTATTCTCGCCCCTTTCCCAAGTATCATACAAATTATGGTCCTCGACGTCGCATCTGTACATCTGGCCCCCTGCCCTGTACAATGCACAAAAGATAGCGCCGTCCCTCTCCCAATCACCAACACGAGATGAAGATAAATCCAGAGTCTCCTGCCTCTCACATTCCCAATTCCTTCCGCTTCTTAAGTCTCCTCCTCAGAATAATGCGCCTCCCCGTTCGACTACGCATCCTCACGAGGAACCCCAATCTTCGCTTCTGCACAAAGCGTGAAGCCCCTTGCATGGTGTTTCGCGGGCCAAAGCACAGTTGTTGGCCGCACAGCGCGGGATGAGACGAAACGGCGCTCCGGGGGACGAGGTCTGCTGTTTCGGTGGCGGTCGAAGACGGTACAGGAGTGAAACTTGAGAGGATATTGCTGGGACGGCGGAGCGGTGTGAGAGATGGCCGGAGGGGGGTGAGGGTGGTGAAAGTACTAGGAGCTTGTTAGCGGTCTTCTGTAGGGAGGGTTTGACGGAGGGAGGGGGAGGAAGGTTGATGTACCGAGGCGTGCTCTTGAGTGAGCTGGCCAAGAGCGGGCGCGCCAAGCGCGTGAGGGACTGCATTGTGGTTTCGTGGGGGTTGCGATGATGGCAGATTTGGTTGGTGACGAAGTTTGATCGCGACTCGCGAGATTCCGGATCTCGAAGAAGTCGTCGGGACAGGAAAAGAAAGTACATAAGCCTTATGATTGGGTAGTGACGCTGGTTGGTGGGGCGCAGATCTGAATGTCACACACAGAACTGAGAATGCAAAACCACAAGATGGTACAACGGCAGCCACATTAAGTTTAGATTTTACACGCTCCAACACTCTCTAGATAATCAAATATGCTTTACTCTGTACAACACGAAAGGTGAGACCAGCCCACCGAATAGCCGCCCAAATGCACCAAGTATCAATGGCCCCCTATTATCCCTCTATTATCCCTCCTCTTCCATGGTAAACGTCAGCCATATTCGTAAGTTCTGCCGTAACAAGCCATAGCAAGCAATCCCTCATCCCGCTCTGGCAACTCAGTCCTCCAAAAACTCCTGAATATCAGCATCCTCATCCTGCGCTGCCCTCCGCCTCTCATCCTCCTCCAACAGCTCCCTCAGCATCTGCCTCTGGCGCACACGCGCCTTCTGCCCCCAATCCGACCCCGTCCCATCTGCACCCTCATTATCATGTTCATCCGCATACAACTTCTCCTTGATGCCGCGGTACTCGTTGGGCGTGAGTTCCGGATGGGGTAACTCGTCGCTGCCCTCCGCCTCACGGGCTTTCTTGTCGTCGGCCTCCATTTTCCGCAGCGCGCCCTTGGTGATGAGCTGTTGGAGGTAGGGCCGCAGGAGCATGTAGCCCCCCGCAATGACGATGACGCGGATCCATCCCTGCATCGTCATGCTGCTGAAGCCTTCCGAGATGTTGTGCGTGGCATTGGAGCCGTATTCTGCCAGACGGGAGGTGAGCTGTGCGAAAGTGCTGAGTTGAGAGAGCTGGTCGGCGCCGAGGGGTTGTTGGGCTTGTTGGTCCATTGTGTGTGTGTGTGTGTGTGTGTATGTGTGTGTATGTGTGTATGCGAAGATGGGCGAGCCGAGTTTGCGGGCAGAGTAGTTCCCCCTGGTTCGGGTCGTGGTGAAAGTCGGCGAGGTGAAGATTGACAAGAAATTAAGCCGCGGTAAGTGGATCGGCAGATGCGACACAAGGCGCAAAAAAAACACCCGAAATTTTAATATCCGTGCGAGTGTGTCGCGTGAGAAGGAAAACCGTGAACTAATAAGAGAAAGGAGATAAAATGTTGTTTGGTGCAATCGTGTATTTCAGCCACAGCATCAATCCGGCACCAGCCACGGCCCCGAGCCGGGTGGCGGCTTTACTCCGTACATGTGCGACGGACGGACCGGGTCTCATCCCGTCTTCTTCATTGTCGATGACTCAATGGTGAGAACGTGGCTACGAACCAGCGTATGCGCCGAGCCATTGCAATTCCCTTTATATCCCGTCTAGAGTTGCGCCCTCAGGAAATAATAAACTTGCTTCGACAAGATATATGTAAGTATGGTACATGTACGAGTTGAGTCATTAGTTCGTCAACTCCCGCGTCGACGGCAACGGACATGCGCTTTATGTCCGGCTATTCCCGGGTGGCTAGATACATACATATGTATGTAAAAGGGGCCTAAAATAATAAGGCGGGACATGCATAATCTCGAGATGGCAGGCCGACATATCATGCGCGACCATCTCCGGGGGCACAGACATTGAGACAATGGAAATCGCCCGTGTCTGGCTTCGCAAGCCTGGATTTCGAAGAGCAAACGCTATGTATTCTTCCGGACTTCTGACGAGCTTATCATGTACACGATTTGCCAAGACCCGTTCCGCCATACATAACAGGTACCTAGGTAGTAATCAGTTACCTAGTGCCCTGTCAGTCCCCCGGACGGATCCTATTCCGCTTTTCTCGGCGTCAAGACGGCTCCTTTCCCTTCCATTCTGCCCTTCTGCCCAATTCCATGTTTACCTACCTATTCAGCCAATGTGAGCAGTGGGAAAAAAAGACGAGAAGAGAAAAGTGACTCCTGTTTCATCCTCAAAATAGTAAGAGGGGGGATGAGAAGCGCTCTCTTCCGGGCTTCATCATGTCGGAAAAACATCACGAAAAGGCCGGAGCGGCTACCGACTCACAGGGTTCGGAATCGGGCCTAGAGGCCCTCGCGCCCACGGCTAGTCGCCGTACGCAGAAAATCGCCGAGTTGGATGCTGCCCTGGCACAGGGGGAATGGATTCCCGAGGCGGGTGTGTTGGTCTCTCGCCAGCATTCTCGTCAGACCTCCCATCGGGATGCCGAGGCGTCTGGCGCAGACTCAGCTGCAGCCGCCGGCCGCGACGAGGATAACGACGACGACGACGACGACGACTTCCCCGACGGCGGATTTGATGCCTGGCTCGTTGTCCTCGGGGCTTGGTGCGTATCATTTTGTAGCTACGGCTGGATCAATAGTACGTCTCGTCTCTTAGTCATACAAAGTCACTGCCTTTTTCACGTCTTGAGCTTTCCTTTTTCATACCCGTGACACTATGCGGCGAGTTCAGTGCCATAATCATATTCCAGGCGGCTTCTGACCGACTTTGATCAGGCGTGGGAACTTTCCAAGAATATTATCAAAATGGACCGTTGAAGGAGTACACAGCGAGCCAGATTGCGTGGATTCCTTCCATGCAAATCTTTCTCATGTCCTTCTTATCGCCGTTCACCGGGCAGATCTTTGACAATTATGGACCACGGCCCCTCATGTTAGGAGGCTCATTTCTACATGTATTTGGTCTTTTCATGGCCTCTCTCTCGTCCAAGTATTACCAGTTCATGCTCTCACAGGGCCTGTGCAGCGCGCTCGGTGTGTCGGCCATTTTTCTGGCCGCCATTGGAACGGTCAGTGGCTGGTTCAAGAAGCGGCGCGGAACGGCGTTCGGCATCTTTGCGACAGGGTCTAGTCTGGGTGGTGTTGTATTCCCAATCATGCTGAGCCATCTCATCCGGAGCGTGGGCTATGGTTGGGCTATGAGGACTGCTGCCTTCATCATACTGGCGCTACTTGTCGTGGCCAACTTTGCGATTCGGTCTCGACATGTATATGGGCGGCAGCCGCTCTCGAGAGGGCTGTTGGCTCGCCCGTTTCATGAGAGCACTTTTCTTTTCTTGCTCGTTGGTCTAGCCTTGATACCGCTTGGCCTCTATACTCCCATTAATTTCATCCCTACGGTGGCCAAGGCAGAGGGGATGAGGGAATCTTTGGCGCAGAATCTAATTTCCATCTATAATGGTGCAAGGTAAGGCCTACAAAATCTTGACTCTCTGGCGCTGTTGAATCTCTTACTGTCGCTAACACGTCTCTCTCGTAGTCTGGTTGGCCGTGCATCGTCTGGTTTTCTCGCTGACAGGTTCGGCCTCTTCAATATCTTCTCACTCGCCTGTTACGGTGCGGGCATCTGCGTCATGGCGGTATGGATTCCTGGTGGAGGCAACGACGCCGCCACTGTTGCTTTCTGCGTTTTGTTCGGTCTCTTCTCGGGTGCCTATGTTGCTCTTATGGCCGCACTCGTGGCCAGGATATCGCCTCTCGAGGAAGTTGGCTACAGGAACGGCATCAGTCAGTTATTCGGCTCCGTGGGCGGCCTGATCACATCTCCTATTGCTGGAGCCATCCTGCAGGGATCGGGCGGTGCAAATGGCTTGAAGGCTTTTGCCGGAACCTTCATGCTCGTCGGCACCACGGGCATCGTGGCGGCACGGATTTCATGGACTGGCTTCAAGCTTGGCGTTGTTTTCTAGCGATTTGGTATGAAGCTTATTTCAGTGAATTTATTATTCACAAGCGCAGATGTGCGTAAAATGGTCCATATGGCGACTCTCAATGCGCGGACGGATGTGAAGGCATTTTGAACGGAACGAGACCCATTGCATCTATCTGGGATTGGGCATTCTGTGGGATTTCCGCATAAGTAGACGATAGGTAAGGCGTTTTGGGCGTTTCTTTCACTTCCTGTGTGTATATGGAAAGACGGAAAATCTGGAATTGCTATCGTAGAGATGAAGTAAACAGTTCGAGTCTCGACGTTGCTTTCAATCGACACAATGCCACGCGCTCACGTGACCCACCATCATACCTAGGTTAGGTAGGTAGGTACCCCTGTCAGTTGTCCGTCCGTGGGTCGCTGACAACTGTTTCGCTGGCGGCTCATAAAAATTTCAAAGGACGTCTCTTGAGTCTTGAACTGATCCAGCAGCACATCTCTGCAACCACCATCTCCCAACGGCGCCCTCGTTTCCCTCTGCCCATCGATTTGTGTCTTGTTTTGTTTCATTTGATTACTACAGCGTCTACACAAAATGTCGTCAGCTTTCAGATCCGTTGCGCCGTTTTTGCGGACTGCGCGGCATGGCCTGCGCGGCGGCCGCGTGAATCCCCTCCAGTCGGCCCTCAAGCCTCAGGCCGCTGCTGGCATGCTTAACCTCTACCGATCATATGCCGTCTTTGAGCGTACAAAGCCCCACGTGAACATTGGAACAATTGGACACGTCGATCATGGAAAGGTTCGCAGGGCATCGTCCACAGTCAGCGGGTCGTAAGATGGCTAACATATGGTGTCGGTAGACCACTCTTTCGGCCGCTATCACCAAGCGACAGTCCGAGAAGGGCCTTGCCAACTTTCTCGACTACGGTTCCATCGACAAGGCCCCCGAAGAGCGAAAGCGAGGTATCACTATCGCCACTGCTCATATCGAGTACTCAACCGACAACCGCCACTACTCCCACGTTGACTGTCCTGGTCACGCCGATTACATCAAGAACATGATTACTGGTGCTGCCAACATGGATGGTGCCATTATCGTCGTGGCCGCTTCTGATGGTCAGATGCCCCAGACCCGAGAGCACTTGTTGCTTGCGCGTCAGGTCGGTGTGCAGAGGATTGTTGTCTTCGTCAACAAGGTCGACACCATTGATGACCCTGAAATGTTGGAGCTCGTCGAGATGGAGATGCGTGAACTCCTCAGCACCTACGGCTTCGAGGGCGATGACACCCCCGTCATCATGGGCTCTGCTTTGTGCGCCCTGAACAACCAGAAGCCCGAGATTGGCAACAACAAGATCGATGAGCTCATGAAGGCCGTGGACGAATGGATCCCCACTCCCGAGCGTAGCCTGGACAAGCCTTTCCTCATGTCCGTCGAGGATGTCTTCTCCATCTCTGGCCGTGGTACCGTCGTTTCCGGCCGTGTTGAGCGTGGTATCTTGAAGCGTGAGGAGGAAATCGAAATCATCGGCAAGGGCTCCGAGGTCATCAAGTCCAAGGTCACTGACATTGAGACATTCAAGAAGTCTTGCGATCAATCCCAGGCCGGTGATAACTCTGGCCTCCTCGTCCGTGGTATCCGTCGTGAGGATCTCCGCCGTGGCATGGTTGTCTGCAAGCCCGGTACCGTCAAGGCGCACACTCAGTTCCTTGCCTCTCTTTACGTTCTCACCAAGGAAGAAGGTGGTCGCCACACTGGCTTCCAGGAGCACTACCGCCCTCAGCTTTACCTCCGTACCTCTGACGAGTCCGTTGACCTGACCTTCCCCGAAGGCACAGAAGATGCCTCTAGCAAGACGGTCATGCCTGGCGACAATGTCGAGATGGTTGTCACCTTGACTTACCCCAACGCCGTCGAAACTGGTCAGCGTTTCAACATTCGTGAGGGTGGCAGGACCGTGGCCACTGGTCTCATCACTCGTATCATGAAGTAGAGTTGAACCAGGGTTTTACACGCACGAAACGATAAACGAATCCGCGGGATGGATAGGCGTGATGAATGGATAAAAGAAGAAATTCGAATCAAGGACCATCAAACGAGGAGTCTTTTTTTTTTCAAAGCACCCCGAGTGTTAGATGTAATGGAGCAATGTTGTAATGAGCTTTCTATAGCTCCTTTTGTATATTTCCATGATGGGAACTGGCAATCTCCCCACTTCTGTTCTCCCCAATGTCCTGAATCATGTACTTTAGTCGTACCTTTTTTTACAATTTTTTTTTTTAGAAAGGAGTAGGAATACACACAACTATGGCCTCCATATAGATCACACTGAGACGTGGTACTGTGTACGCCGTCACTGACACTCACTCACGTTGTTTCAAGTTTCGTGATTTGTGGCATGAGAACTCGGCTCATAATGGCGTGCCCAGGGTCAGCAACCATTCTGCAATTGCGATGGTCGTGTAATTCTGTCTGCTGACCATGCTGCAGAAACGGCCGGTGGAAGCACGAAAAAAAGTCCTTTTCGCCCAGATTGCCAGACGATGCAAAGACTACGCTTATCTGTTCACACGCAAAAAGCGGTAACTTCCTCGCCGTCGCAAATTCATGTCTTCACGTCTTCGAGTCTTCACACATCAGACGCACATCAAGGTCCAAACAAGTTTCTTATTTGTCTATCCTCAGATGTTTCGTCAAGACGCACCATCTTCCTGAAAAACCAAGCAAGCCGTAAAAAATAAACGCCGGTTCCAAGCGGCCGTTGTTGTTCCCCCTGAAATATCTTCCTTTCGGCCTTAGGGCGCATAAGCCCGACCCAAATGCCCAAATCTCAGAATCCCAGCATATCCATTTCCCCTCACCTCCCAAGATTTGTCATTGTTGCGTTGTCGTTCCTACTGTTGTCTTTGACCACGAGAAGATGCGACAGCTCGGGAGAAAGAGCTTGGAAGGTTGAGGCGTTTTTCTTTTTCGTTGTCATGAGGATGGAGATAATTTATCGGTGCTGCCAAGGGGTCAGCGGGTATGTAAGGAGAAGAGGGGATCAGAATGGATGGACTGGTCGTGGGAGAGCATGTCGCAAGCGATTGCAAAGAAATGACAATTCTTATTGTAGAGGGTTGGTGTGGACGAGGATAGCGCTTACCTTGACGAAGCCGATGTCCTTGGACTTCTCACGGAAGCACTGACGGCACAGGTTGAGGTCATACTTGCGGATAAGACCGGCGGTGTGCTTGCAGACGCGGCTGTTCCAAGACGTAGATGTTAGCAAACGTCCCGTTTCTTGCTTGTCTACCGGCCTGTGACATAGGTATTTTCGAGCATTTCCCGAGACCGGAGGAGATTTGACATCTTTTGAGGACACTCGCCCAGGATATCAAATCGTCGCTCTGTTTTCTTCGCTTCGTGTGTCGACAATCGTCACGACCGAATGGAGTGCACAAAATATTTCTCCAGGCCCGGGAGAAGGTCTAGTTTTCGCGACTCAAAAATTGGATTGGATTTCATTCGTACCAGCTGCGAGAGCCCTTGCCGTAGGTACGGGGGCGCGAGTTCCAGACGCTTTCGTGAGACATGATGGCGGTGGTTTGTGATGACTGGAATAGGCTCTGTCGTGGTAGGAGGGCGCCGCCGAGGAAGGGTTGGAAGGATATTATCACGATTTCGCACAATACTCGCACCGGTGGGATTCCGTGCTCGCTGGCGATTGGAGGGTTGCCAGCCCCGGTGGACTACCGGTTGGAGCAGTCACGTGCAAGAGGGGCCTGGAAAAATTCGTGCCATGGTTATCTTATCCTCACGTGAGTTGAAGTGGACTCATGGAGATCGAGAGAGTGGAGCTGGCAGAAGGACTGGAGCAAAGGTTGTCGTTGGCGCTGGCACTGCGCCTGGCAAGGCGGAAGCTAGCGTGGGGCGAAGCTGCGTCCAACTCTCGAGTCTCAATACACTTGTCTTGTTCGGATGGGAGCTCCGTCATCTGCGTCTCTAGCATCATCAATTGACAGATCATTTTCCCGCTATTGTCATTCATCATTGTTAACGCGCCTGTTAGTATCTTTTCACTCCATGATGTGTTACCGAGAAATATACTCATGTTCGATTCGATGCATTGTAACTGACTTTAACTGACTTCGTTTCGCGAACAGGACTGACCCGCCCATAATGGTAATGCTCAAGAGCTTGGTGCTCGCCACTTTGACCGCCGTTGCGGCTGCCGGATCGGCTGTCATAGATCTCACCCCCGCCAACTTCGATCAAGTGGTGCTCAAGTCTGGAAAGCCCACACTTGTTGAATTCTTCGCTCCCTGGTGCGGCCACTGCAAGACTCTTGCTCCAGTCTACGAAGAACTTGCGAGCGCCTTCGAGTATGCCAAAAGCAAGGTGCAGATTGCCAAAGTCGATGCCGATGCCGAGCGAGCTCTTGGTAAGCGCTTCGGCGTCCAGGGCTTCCCTACGCTAAAATATTTTGATGGCAAATCCGACAAGCCCGAGGATTACAAATCTGGCCGTGACCTGGAGAGCCTGTCGGCTTTTATTGCTAAAAAGACGGGCGTCAAGCCCAAGAAGAAGCTGGAAATGCCCAGTGAGATTGTCATGCTCACGGACGAAACCTTTGCGGAGACGATTGGAAGCGACAAGAACGTGTTGGTTGCATTTACTGCTCCTTGGTGCGGACGTAAGTGTCCCTCCCATACTGGTATTACCATTTGATTAAAAACTAAATGATGTCGCCCCAAAGACTGCAAGACCTTGGCCCCTGTTTTCGAGAGTGTTGCGCTGGACTTTTCCGGGGACAAGAACGTGGTCATTGCCAAGGTTGACGCCGAAGCTGCCAATAGCAAAGCTGTCGCCAAGGAGAATGGAGTTTCCTCGTACCCTACCATCAAGTGGTTCCCTGCAGGCAGCAAGGAAGGTGAAGCCTACTCCGGTGAACGCACAGAGGAATCTTTCCTCGAGTTCGTCAATAAAAAGGCGGGCACGCACCGCGTTGTCGGAGGTGGACTGGACGCCATTGCCGGCACCATTGACGCACTGGATTCGTTGGTGACCAGGTTCACGGGCGGTGCCAAAATGGAGGACATTGCCGCCGAGGTCAAGAAGGCCGCCGGCGAATATAGCGAGGAAGCCAAGTACCAGTACGCCAAGTACTACGTCCGCGTTTTTGATAAGCTCAGCGCCAGCGACAACTACGCCGCCAAGGAGCTTGCTCGACTGGAGGGCATCTTAACAGAGGGCGGCCTTGCCCCTTCTAAGCGGGACGAAATCCACAGCAAGGCCAACATTCTCCGTCGTTTCGCCCAGAAGGCCGCAGAGAAGGCCGAGGAGCTGAAGGACGAGTTATAGAATCACCAACAGGTCGATTCCTAGACGTTTATGAACTAGTGCCACTTTGGCGTGGAACATGAACGCCCAAAAACTGTACATGGACCAATGTGTGATGTTTGAGAAGCATGCGAGTATTCGGTAGCAAAAACCTTCTGCTTATGTAGCTGAACAGATTGAGCTGACATGATTGATGTGACACGACTGGGCTGAAATAATGGGTACATGTATCGATTGCGAAGTTTGTTCTTTGCAAGAACGGGGAATGAAGAAACGCAACATATATACTGTACGAACATGTCCGTCTCCGTTCCACCACGTCCAATGACTTATAACCCGATTCCTAGTAAGCCTCCGAACTTTCTATGACTTTGATGCTTCCTTCTCCTTCCCTGCCTGTAGAGCAGCCTCCAGATTCTCCAGCCTGCGAGACATGTCATCCACTACGCGAAGAATCAGCACACCACTGCACCAGGTATCCGTCCTCCGTTCTGATCACAGAGCTCAGCGGGCTAAAGAGTGAAAAAAGAAAGACAAACGAAATAAGAGAAGTACATCAAAGAAATCGTCAATAAAACTCACTCTTGGCGAATATCTCTGACGACACGCTCGCGAACTTGTTGGACATGGTGTTCAAAAGATCCTCCACCGCGGCAGAAACATCCGGACTAGAACTTTCAGGGACCTATGACAACAATTTGGACAGCATTAGACTTGGACTTTCAATTCGTATGTGTTACAAGATAGATAGACGTGAAAAGCTGCATGTGAGATTAAATATGGGCGGATCATGTGCAGTGCAAGTCTTGTGAAGGCTCCGTTCCTCTGGTGAGTTGTGGGAGAGCAAAGCAGCTGCTTCAGATCGGCGACGGCATGACGGGATAACGCACACTTGGTTTGTTAGGCGAAGGGTCTGGATCACGGGAGTCCATTTTTGGAGGCCGAGGCAGACTGAACGCGGGAAAAGGGTGAAAAAAAGTGTAGGGTATGGTGGCTTTGAAACTGATGTTTGAATTTCTGGGGAATGAGGATAATGGGGCGTTCTGTAACTTGATTACTTGTACGGTGTATGTGTATGTACCTAACTTGAGTCTTGACTCTTGCGCCATGTCGGAACTTGGAGATGCAGTTCAGACTTGGTGGGGAATCCTGGATTACACTCTTGGCCATTGGACGTTTGGAGCTCGAGTGGAGTACGTATTGGCAGCCTGCACTGTGCAGCCTGGGCCCTGCAGAGCAGGCGCGTGATGCGTCACTACCGACAGCATCTGCCGCTGCCTTCTGGTCACTTCGCGACGTTTTGGATGCGCTCACGATCGCCAACGTCGATATCCCGCCGTCCTCGTCTTCCGCCTGTACTTTACGGCGGCAAATGACGGCGGCGCAGAATGCCCCACGTCCAGAATCCAGCCGGCCTGTTTCTCTTCATTCTCGTCCTGATCTGGCTTCTCTTCCCAGAGGGCGACTCCCGGAGCCAGTCGCTCGCCCCGTCCGATGTAGCCGCCGACCGAGTATTGCGATATCGAGAGGCCCTCGACATCCTGAACGCGACCACGTGGGGCGACTTTTCCCCGCGTAACTCCACGTCCGACAATGGCGAAGTCTCGACGGCCAAGTTCTTGAACCTAACGGGGTTCCGGGAGCGCGACGGGTTCGCTTGGGACGATCTGGAAGTATTTCGACAAAAGGGCCTCAGGCTGAGCAGACATGCCGTGCCGCCTGTCGACGGACAACAGCTCTGGGATGCCGCTCTCGGTGAGGCTATGTGGACGAATGCTTCGGGCACTGTTCATGGCGACTGGGTGCGTCGCCCAGGCTCCGCGACCCGAGGCTTCGACAGCTACAACTTGACGCGAAGCGTGCCACATGTCGAATGGGTCGGACACAAGGTAGAATGGGCGAGGAACGTCACGGGTGACTCCGGCAAGATGATGCTGCGCCTGAACGGGAACAAGACGCTTCATCATTACGAGCAGTTGTCCATCGATAGGGCGCCTCTGTCGGGGGGCACGATTCGCAGCGTGCGCGCCGCAGCCACCATCGAGGACACGACGGGTTCCGGTCTTAACTGGGAGATGAAGTTGTGGGGGGTTCATTGGCCGCGGCAAGGCGTGATTCTCATGACGACCACGAGCGAGAAGTTTGAAGGCATCTTTGCGCTGCCTCACCTGTCTCCGGGCCCGGACTTCTTCCAATCGAGCCAGACGCTGCTTAACCAGTCGCTGGCGCGCGTGATTCGGCGAAAGGAAAAGCACGCCTCCGCGGACCAGCAGATGCCCTGGAACTCGGATGTCGAGAACCCTCTATATACTGCATATCCGTCGCCGCACTGCGAGTATATCCTCTACGCCCAGATTCACCCGCCGCTGCCGCAGAAGTACGACAGCAGCGGCCAGCCCGTGCCCCTGCTCGACATGCAAGACACCATCGAGGCGATTGAAGCCGAGCTGCAGTCTCCCATTGGAGCGCCCATCCCCGAGATCCCGAAGCTTCAGATGTCGGCCGTCATATACTCGCCCGACTGCGCCTTTTTCCTCGAATCTAAGGGAAGTCCAGACTTCCCGCCCAGCGAGGGCGTTCATCTGGTCGGCGTCACGAAGGAAGTCCTCACGCACCAGATCAAGACGTGGCTGCTGCTCTATGCGCTCGTGGTGTTTGGCCAAGTCGGCCTGCTGAGGGACCAGATGAAGGAATCTTTTACGCCGTCGACGATGGGACGCGTCAGCTTCGGCACCATCAGCATCATGGTCATTGTCGATGGCATGACGTTTACCGCGGCCGCCACGTGGGTTTCCTCGGCGGCCGCCACCTTTCTCCCCACGCTGGCCCTCATGTTTGCTGCCTTTCTCAGCATGACTATCGGAGGGAGCTTTCTAGCCAAAATTCACGAGGTGCAGCTCCCGGAAAGCCGGTTGCGCCAGACGCAGCCATCCTCCATGGCGCGGGCGCACAATCCCTCGATGCCATCGCCTCCTCGCCCTTCTCCTCCTCCTCCTCCTCCTCCTCCTCCTCCTCGACCTCCTCTACCTCCTCCTCCTCGTAATGCGGG
Source organism: Claviceps quebecensis (assembly GCA_004016085.1). Lineage (NCBI taxonomy): Eukaryota > Fungi > Ascomycota > Sordariomycetes > Hypocreales > Clavicipitaceae > Claviceps > Claviceps quebecensis. Next base: position 80,445 of record QEQW01000035.1, read on the forward strand.
CTCCATCATCCGCCCAGGGCCTGTGATCGCCTCTCCCACTCCCACCGTCACGCCCGACATCATCGTCCCCTCCGATCAAGACGTGTCTGCCGAAATCGCAGACTCCGCTTCAGCCGTACCCATGGCATCCGCGGCCGGTGTATCCTCCGATCCCACCCAACAGCTCACCTTCCAGGCCATCATCGGTCGTTTCATCCTCTTATCGCTCTGCATCTCCTTTCTCGCCATCTCGTCCTCAACCTGGTACCCGCTCCCGCGATCCCTCTTCCTCAACGCCTGCGCCTTCATTTACCTCTCCTTCTGGGTGCCTCAAATCTACCGCAACACTCTTCGCAACTGCCGCCGCGCACTCACCTGGCCCTTCATCGCGGGCCAGTCTTTCCTGCGCCTCCTCCCCATCGCCTACTTCTGGATCAAGCAGGACAACTTTCTCTACACAAACACGGACCCGCGCGCGTTCATGGCCCTGACCGCATGGCTGTGGCTGCAAGTCGTGGTCCTTGCCGCGCAGCACATTATCAGTCCGCGTCTGGGTATTCCTCTCGCCTGGACGCCCGACGCGTGGGACTACCATCCCGTCTTGCGGGAGGATAACATCGAAGCAGGCGGTCTGCCCATTGGTCTTGTGGGGGTCCCCGAGGAGCGCACCGCCACGATGGACAGGAATGGCAGCAGCAATAGCAATAGCCCGTCCGAAAAGGATAGTGGTACGAGTACTCTACGGAGTATTGACTGTGCTATATGCCGGGAAGTTCTTCAAGTGCCCGTCGTAAGGGCTGGGCAGCAACAGGCGTCTAATGCGTCACCACGTTCTTCTACTTCGCCTTCTCCTTCTTCAGCTATTTCGGGGGTGTTTGCTCGGCGGATGTACATGGTTACGCCGTGTAGGCATATTTTTCATACTGCTTGTTTGGAGAGCTGGTTGCGGTTTAGGCTGCAGTGTCCGATTTGTAGGGATGAGTTGCCGCCTGTTTGAGGTGTGATGATTTTTGTTGTACTTGAACGTCCTTGCTGACGTTTTTTGTACTTGTATTTTTCTCATGACGTTCATGTGTGCTTTTATATAGAGTATTACTAGGTACCTACTCGGAGTCCGGACAGCAAAAAGTTACCCAACCAGACAGCATTCTCCATATTTCTTATGCTTGTTCTATAATTAATTTTTCTTTTCTGCGCGTCTGGCTAGAATTCGAAGGTACATACGGAGTATAGAATACCTGTACATACCTACCTACTCCGTAGTTGGACCACAAATGATGCTGCGATGGCGATGTTCGAAGGGCGAACGCATCCCTGTGCCGCCCGGAGGTAGCGCGGCAATTAATGCCGTGGGCCATGCGGTGGACCCGAAAAAATCGAAACGCGTCATGCAAGTTGCTACGCAGCATCAGCGAAATGCAGCATCAACAGAATTGACGCACATGACCAAACCCAACGCACCAGAAACTCAACAACAACACGGCATCAGCAGACCAGTCACGCCACAGTTGAAAGCTACGGGTCACGCAGTATCAGCTTCCGCTTCTTCTCGCCCTCAAGCGACGGCCAGCCATCCACTCACGCACGCCCTTCGAACCGACATCTAGAGACTACCTAGAACACAACCATCAAAGCATCTACAAGGCGACCAGCGGCTCGCAGTCGACCATCAAAACAGCCATGTCGCAAGACCAGTCCGGCGCGGCGCCCCTCCCACCGCAAAGAAGCCATGTCTTTCGCAACCTAGCCTTCGCAGGAGCCGTCATCGCACCTCTCGCCATGCTATTACCCCCCCGCAAATTCGACTTCCGATTTCTTATCCTCGCGGGCACCTTCTCCCTTTCCACCAACCACCTCGCCCAGGAATACACAGGCCACTCCCTCTACGCACGCTTTGGGAATCGCGTCGGATCCGCCTTCGACAACACCCTCCCCGAGGGCGCCCAACGAACAAGGCAGTTGCTAAAGGAGCAGAGGGAACGAGAACATGCCGAGAAGACTAAGACGACGGGTCTGCTGAAAGATATCTGGATGGGTGGTGAGACGGATGACTGGCAAGAGAGGCGAGATGCGGAGCATCAGAAGAGTCTGGAGGAGGGGAAAGGGTTGAGTGGTATTATCATGGATCAGATTGCGGAGGTGTGGTCTGGGAATTATGCGAAGAAGGTCACGGAGGGTAAGAAGGATGGCGAAGCACCACCGGAAGGGAGGGAGAGGAAATAAGATGAGAGGGGGGGAAAAAAGGGTGCCGTGTGGATGAATTCACCAGCAAACCAGTCAACCGAATATTTCAAGTGAAGCATTTTGATCCCATTTATCTGTACCAAACACGCGATTGTATTTTTACATGTGTATCTCAAGGACGTATGCTGCAACTCTGAGCGACCTCTCCAATCTGGATCGCCACCTCGCATGTTACAGCCGGAGACGACGCTCAACATGAACGAGACCGAGACCGATACACCAAAGCACTCCAACGAATGCGGATGCAAAAAAAAACTAAAAAACTCTGAAAGCTATGGCTGGAAATCATAAATGTACGACGAAGCAGTGTCGTATGCCGAGAAGAATGGAGTCGTTTGATGGGTACCATTGTAGGGCAGGTTGATGCGTGAAGCTAGAGCTCTCACGAGAGGATGGAACAACGCTTTAAGAGATGGGTTGAAGGAGTTAGAAGAGAAGAAGGGGAAGAAAGAAGAGAGAGGGAGCCCGGAGAGGAGACGGTCTAGCTTGTAAGAATACTCCTGACTTCTCTTGGATGGCTTTTGAGTGCTCGTGCTCTGATGAGGAGAAGCTGGAAACACATGTCCACAGACGATCGGGGATTCGGGGTGTGTACTGTGTAGTTAACCGTTACATTGAGAAGCGACAATATTTTTGCGGTATCACGTACGATATTAATCGTGTATCCAATTTCCGCAGTTCCATATCTCCAGATTCATCTTCTGTCTCCATCCTCTTCTTCTCCTCTTACCCTGAGTCTCTATCTATTTGGACCTTCTCTTCCTACACAAGATAACATCATTGCCTCGATACAGAAGCAAATATAGCAACTCACAATTTTCGCCCAGCCCGCTCGTATCGGCAAGCATGCATCACACTCCATGATATTGACGCCCTGGCTAAGTAACGTTAGGCACCCCACGTAGAGCGGCCAGGACGTGGCACGAGCGAGCTCCGCACGGGTGTTATAGCAGAGCTGGCTAAGCGGAGGCAGAGAGGCGCTTGGATAACAATAGGATGGTGGAAACGAAAGGGACGGTTTTGTGAGAACGGAGTACCTAGGTATTACCTTTGCTTCTCCAACAACCTTTCAAGATCTGTATCTTGTTCGGGCTTCTGTATGGAAAGCAGTCCATGACTCCGTGCGAGCTCCGCCGTCTTGTACCTGCTACAAGAAACAAGAAATAGAGACTCCCGTGGTCCCACGCACCATATATACCTACTCACAATTCTTTCTGGACAGCAACACCAAGTCACCACTGTAGCATCCACATTGTCATCAACCTACCTGCAATGATTAGAATGCAAGTCCGTCGCAACAGCTTCCCAATGGCATGAAGAGGCCTGGAGGCTGGCCACGTCAGCCTCGCTTCCTGTAACGTGAATCTCCGCACATGCCGATCAGGCACGTAGTAATGTAGGTACATACATACATATGTATGTAGGATTTAGCACTCCTCGCATTGGTGCCAACTCTGCCAAGGGCAATCGCACGAGCTTTGTATGTATGTCTAACGAGACGTTACGAGAGTCTTGGCACCGAGATATCCAACGACACGTTCGAATCATTCGAAAGTTTTCATGGCCTCTAATTATGCCTCGTTCGAGATGCATTCGTGAAAAGAGCTCAATTTATCAGATTTGGCTGAAAAGATGAATGATTTCGTTGCATCGGCACCGCGAGCGCTTTGATGCGAAATGCGCTGTCTTTTTGACTTATTGGGTGAAATGGGAGGGCGATATGTATAAGTTCTGTCGCACGCCGCCAAATCCGTCAATAGAACGCACCGACTCGCGTTGTATGCCAAAGCTGATCTACCTTCTCGGCTTGGGAGGGGAGCTTCTCACGAGCCATGCGACGATCTATGGAGCGGAAGGGCTGATGCCGTTGTATGTACGGAGTAGATACATATGTGTAAGGTTTAATGACACCTCAGACCCGATGACACTGAATAACTCACCTTACCTGGAAGGCGGAGCCATCACGTCATCCTGCTTCACGAGTACCGTACTAGTGGTATTTACTGCGGAAAATTTAGAGTGTGCAGTACCTACGTATATGCATAATGCAAAGTCGGCGGAGAGAAGGCTGAGCCATCTGCACCGTTTTACTATTTTTAGCAAAGTTGGAAGCAGAGCAGCGGGCAGACCGAACGCATGGCAGCTGGGGTCGGTTGCGTCTGGTTCAAAAGCGTTTCAGGCAGAGACGGACAGAGGGGACCCAGGTAAGTGATGGACCGCCGGGACAACAACTCTTGATGGCAATACATGAAAAAGGAAGAGAGGCGAATGCAACAACGTGTTGAAGGAGAAAGGAGGCAGACGAAGGCTTGCGTTGGTGGATTAATCGAACGGAAGAAGGGAGCCAACCGGATGTGTGGCTGAAGCACATTCGGGCTTTTGTGACGTCGCCGGTCGGTTGGCACGACACGTCATTGGCCCCATTGGCCCCAGCCTCAGCCACTATTCACCCGAAGTTCGAACACAGCCCACGCCTTTTTATTACCGTTCGAAAGCGGCGGCTGTGCCTGACGCTACGCCATGCTTCTTTGACTTTGGACCCTTTGCCCCAGCTCTCTCTTTACTTCAACATCAAACGCTTGATTCTTTTTAACCGCGCTCTACTGTCGCCCGGCCTCCATCCATCGTATACGAAAGACTACACTTGCCTCTCGCCTCTCGCCTCTCGCCTGCGGCTTGCCTATCATGGCGCCCAGCAATCCCTACTACGGCGGTACCGATCCCCCGGGCTTCGATGCCAACGCCCCTGTTCAGCCCTCCGCGACTCCATATCTGTACGGCGGCAATTATTCGACACCAGATCAGCATCTAGACCGGCAACCGTCGTATGGCGCAGGCAGCAACAGTAGCAATAGTAGCAAGAACCATTTACAACATTCTCATGCCGCGAGCTCATCACCCTTCGCCTCTGTATTCGACGACACCTACGCGACGAGTCGCGCCAACAATCTACAAAACCGAGATCATCAACCAGATACGAGCTATTCTGGCGCAGGACCTCGCGAGCACGATATACCGTTGCGCGATCGAACGGCCAAGAATGGCGACGTGACGGATCACATCTACGACGCATCGGAGTTGGGGACGGCGGGACAAACGCAACCGAGAAAGAAGAAGAAGAAGAAGGGCATTCGAGTCGGAGAATTGGGCATGCTCGGTGCAGACAAGACGAGAATCCCATGGGTCTGCTACGTCTTTTCTGTCGTACAGATTGGCGTGTTTGTTGGGGAAATCATAAAAAATGGTAAGGCCGCCCAGGCCTCCCTTGAACTCCAGCACCTTAGCATCTCCATGCGACTAATAACACCCACCTAGGACTGTTGACTGGCTCGCCCATCATGATCAAGCCTCAGTTTAACCCAATGATTGGGCCCTCGACGCAGGTTCTCATCAACATGGGTGCTCGATACGTTCCTTGCATGCACAACGTCAAAGAGATCCAGGGCTCAACCATCCCCGTCTTATTCCTATGCCCAAACGCCACACAAAACGATCAGTTCTGCCCACTGTCCGAAGTATGTGGTTTCGGCGGCGTTCCCGATCCAACATTCAACGACGTCGGCCAGAACCCGCAGCCGAACCAGTGGTTCCGCTTCATCCTACCCATGTTCATGCATGCCGGACTCATCCACATCGGCTTCAACCTTCTGCTTCAGTTGACCCTCGCCAAAGAAATGGAGCAGGTCATTGGCTCAATACGCTTCTTCCTCGTCTACATCAGCGCGGGCATCTTCGGATTTGTCATGGGCAGCAACTACGCCGCTCCTGGTATTGCGTCCACCGGCGCCTCGGGCTCTCTGTTTGGCGTCATTGCCTTGACGCTGCTGGACTTGCTGTACTCGTGGGGGGAGCGTCGCAACCCCACCAAGGATCTCATGTTCATACTCCTGGACATGATCATATCCTTTGTGCTAGGCCTGCTGCCGGGCCTGGACAATTTCTCTCACATTGGCGGCTTTCTCATGGGGCTGGCACTAGGGGTGTGTATCCTGCACTCGCCTAATGCCTTGCGAAGGAAAATTGGCAGTGGCGATGTCCCATCCTACGCTGCTGTTAGCTCATCTGATGAGGGGACTGTGCCGGGCTTTCTGCAAAGTCCTATTGAATTCTTCAAGGGCCGCAAACCGCTGTGGTGGGCTTGGTGGATTGTTCGAGCTGCGTTCTTGATAGCTGTTGTTACTGTGTTTATTCTGCTGGTGAATAATTTTTATAATGGGGGGCACACGTGCAGCTGGTGCAAGTATTTGAGCTGCTTGGTACGTACTCCTCCCTCCCCTTCCTTTCCCCTCCCTCCCTGCCTGTCTGCCTGCCTGCCTGTCTGCTTTCTTTTCTACCTGTCTCTCTACATATATATCCCTATCTGTCCAAAATCCAATGTCCATTCTGGAGCGGCGTGCTAATATGATTTCTCATCCTTCAGCCCGTCAGCAATTGGTGTGACATTGGGACGATTCAGAATTCGTCTTGAAAGCATGATATATAGAGGGCCAAAAGCGTTAATTTGATGGTTTGAGAATACGACAGACGAGATTTACTTCCACACAGCGACGGCGTTGGGTCTTGTATTATGTATATAGGTTGACAAAACGGGACTACTACCGTTCATGGGTCATGACGAGCTTGTCGGCCTCGGTACTGAACTGCTGGATAGTGCCATGTTCTGATTTCGACGCAAGGAATGGTAGACAAGGAATAATAGTCTTGTCCACTTGGCAAATAACTCATTTTTTTCCGCAAGGCGAACCGCGGTCCCGTCTAGGAACACTTTGGATGCTCTGGTCTAGTCCGGTCCACGACGACGGGTCATCAGATCGAACCCCAAGTTCCAACCAGGCACCACGCTGCTACGCCATTTCCACGATCCCATCGAGCTCTAGCCTCTATCCGAACAAGAAGTTCACTTCGTGATTCACAGTGTGCGGACCTCTGTCCTGATTCTTTCGCTCTTGACACGTTGACAAAGGTGTTCGACGCCGACTGGAATCATATGATGAGAGAGATAATACATTATGCGCGTTTGTGGTATCCGGTTACTTTGGCCCGAGGATGTGTCTGCTTTATCCGTCGTCCGCCGCTTTATGGTTGAAGATAGTGCGACGGCGGTCATTCATGGGCACAATCCACGCAGCGAGGTAGTATCTACGAGCAGAAGGGCATTTAATTTAAGAATAATGACTGCTGCATCGATGCGACGAGTCAGGACTCACAAACATGCGTGTGTTGCCCTGCCCAGGTAGGCTATCGAGGCAACAAGAATCTGGTATCTTACAATTTCCTTGTCTTCTTCTCTTTCTTTATCCAGCGTTCTTTTTTTGTCTTTTGTGGCCTTTCCCTTCCATTGCTGTACCCGCAACGTGGAACACAAAGGGAGTTCAGCGCAAAGTGTACCTACCTAACCTAGTGTTCATTCACTGCTCACAATAAAAGATGATGCGCATGCACATGCGCTCCTGTAGACGAATACAAGGTCAACGGGAAGCTGAATGCTAACACGTTCCATGACATAAAAAAAAACAAGCTGCGTACTCACTTACTATGGCTGCGATTGTGAAGAAGTTCATGAATCACATCATCGGATTCGGGGCAAGTCCCCAAGTCCCGACAGGTTGCTCAGGAGTCGCCCTGACATCCATCCTCCGTGACTCCCAGGAGTTGCAAACACTGTTCAAAAGAACAAGTCAAGTGGTAAAGCTGCACAAATCGTAGCTCACTGTAGTGAGTGTATGAACGCGCCATGATTCTCTCAACTGGGCACATCACATGCCGCAAGATGTGCACACTCTCTTGCCCATGGGCGAAATCGGCCAGAGTGATCCAGGAATTCGAAGAATAAGAAAAGTCGTCGGCACAACTGCATAGAAGAAAGGAAGATATTAAGATGGGATAAAAACGAATTCAGCGCACGACACGAGTCCGCCATCTTGTGATTGAGATGAATACAATATGATGCAACCTTCGTTGCACGACAGGTTTCGGCGAACAGGGTGGGCAATCTACCTATATCTACCTACATCATGTTCATGTAGGGTAGAAATTGATGCTTAGTCATCATCGCGATGTAGAGTAGAATGTAGACTACATGTAGGC